>BPTQ01000006.1:229002156-229022096 GCA_019973895.1 Chrysanthemum seticuspe | reverse complement strand
CATATTCTCTGTCGAGCCCCTCACCTAATCCCGTTCCTTTTTCTCAGGAACATCCGGCTTGGTGATATTTGTTGAACAACACCAAACTAGTAAAGAAAGGAATAAATGAATAATGTATAACGAATGTATAAAGTAATTGTATGAATTCTAGTTATAGTTAACTAGAAAGTTATTCAAAGTTTTGTTTCAAAAATTAGTCATTTGATAAGTTGGGGGAAGATCAAAAGATGTTAACCATGGTCTCGGAGCAACGAGTTCTTAAAGATTTTATTGAACATAAAATATTTGAACTTTGCTAGGTACCTAAGACTTTTGAAATTTCTTCCCGTTAGATACGTTTCTGGTGGTGAGAAACTTTGGTTACCTAAATAGATAACCTTTTTGGCAAAACTTTGTATACATTTTAGTTTTCTATATCTAGAAACCAAATAATAACAATTTCCTCTAAAATCAAGATGTTGTTTCCTATAAAGGCAACTACTTGTTTTCTTTAATCAACGATTTTTATTACTTCGATTTTACTACGAAATATTACGAAATGGATCTTTTCTTATACTTTCTTAAAAATACATACTTTGGCGGTTTCTATAAACCCTTAGAAATTAACAATGTGTAGTTCCATTAAGTGTTCAGTTCCTATTGTTTTAACTAGAAGAACAAGTTGTTATACTTGTTAAACAATAGGGACTTCTACTTTGGTAACTAACACCGAAACGAGCAAAATTGTGATAGTAATGTAGTGAATTTCGTGAACTACTTAGAAAAGCATCATTCTTGAAACAGTCCTTTAAAGAATCTCGTGAGGTAGGGTTTACCTCTCGATTTCACTGGCGATAACTTCTTAGTTTTCTAGAGAATTATTACAGTGATCTGCTCGATTAACCGTTGGAGTTTCAAGTGCTTTACCATTACCTCTTTCTAAGCCTCTAGTAGTTTCCTTCTTTCCTCTTCTAGTTTAGGCAACGAGAATTTCGTTTCCGCCTTAGTTCGCTACTACCACTTAGAACAAGGCTATCACTTCTACTCCTCATACGGTACCGGCAATCTCTAAAGTTCTTCAAGAAATCTTCTTCTCCTTTCAAACATTCTGTTGGAGCTCTTCTTTTCTTCTGTAAGGCTTTTCTAGCCCTACTATTCTTCTTATTTCCACTTTCTTTCACAAAATCTACACCACTACGTTCAGTAGAGTATCCTCTTACAGGGTTCGGTGGATTTTCGTTTTGAGTTTCTCGAAAACATTCACCACGAACCTCACTATCACTTCTGCTACTTCTTAGTTCGTTCCTTCTCTAGCGAGATTACCGTGTACTCAGTTTACTCCATGAAAGGCTGAGAAGAATAAGAAGATATCTACTACTGTGTAACGTTTTACATATGTTTCAAAACGGTTTTTCCAATAGATAAATCCATTGGTTTCAAAGAGTGGTGGTCTTTGCATAGATTGCCCTTCTTTAAAGTTTTCAGAATCCATGGATCGTTTCAAGTTTATAAAATACAAGTTATTTTAGAAATTCTTGAGCAACGAGGCTCTGGTACCAATTGTAGAAAACTAGAAGGGGGTTGAATAGTTTACTGATTAAAAACTTTGTTTTGAAACTTATTGAAAGATCAATTGATATTGATCTTAAGTATGTTAATGAAATATGTAAGCAATATGTAATAAGTAAATAAGGAAAGAAATGATCAAACCACAACAAGTTGTTTATAGTGGTTCGGCCTACAAGGACTCTTTTTCCTTGCCCTACTCCACTCCCCGAGTCTCACACTCGAGAGTTTAACTTCACTAGTCAACAAGCTCCTTTCACCGGCGGAGAAAACCTTTACACTTCGCTTACACTATTTCCGACACTAAGCTAGATGTCGAGTTCTTTCCAAGGGTACAACTACTCCCACACACAATGTATTTTGAGGACTAAAATACTAACCACTCACACTCACAAGACTATGATGGTTTGATACAACAATGAAGTATGGATCAACACTAGAGCATACAACACTAAACAAACAAGACTTCCAACTTCTCGTTGAAGCTTGAATATGACTTGATCTTCTTTGCTACAAAAGAGATCACTAATATGATATGAAACTGAGTTAGAAAGGTTAGAGAGAAGATATGTATGAGAGTATGTTAGAAAGGGGTAAGAAACTACTTGGCTTGGCATTGCTATTTATAGCCAAAATGGACAGGAGCGTCCACGGACGGCGGACCCCTTAAAAGGGTTCCGCCCGTGTACCATTTTGGTACCGCCGGTCTGACAGCCAAGATATCAAATCTTGCCTAAAGTCAACTCTATCTAAGTGAGATTGTGCAAGATATGAAGAGTACAAATCTTCACAAAATATCTAATGGAATCTTCTAATGATTTCCATGATGTAATACATGATGTCAAATGTTGTATTACTATTTATAGAAATATGCAAATGCTTAAGTAGTGTTTGGTTTTAAGAACCTAACACATTCTACAAACTACTATCATACATAATGATTAGAGTCATATCAAGATGTTACTAATCATAAATGTAAATGCTTGAATGATGAATATATTGTTTGAGAAAGCTTGTTTTAATATCTAATAAACTTGACAAGCTTTAAGCTTTTATAAACTAAATTCACTTTTGTCGTTAACAAAACTTAGGCAAAGATCAAAAATATAAATAACGTTTAATGACGATATTTGTATTAACAGTTTCCTTATTGGTTCTTGACTAATTCCAAAGTATAAACAATAGCCCAACAGTACCTTAGTGGACCGGGTGCCATTTTCTCATTGGCCTAAACGTGTTGCATGTTTCCCTGTTCACTCCCGTTTTCCCGTAATGACTGCGTAATACAACCCAAAACGTCCTTTATTCTACTTCCACTTTCCAAGACATTCTAGAACCCACCTTATTATTAAAAAGAAACACACACCTCAAAAACACATACTAATTTCGATTCACCGAAAAACACACACAGAGTTGAAGATCAACCCTAAATCTCTTCTACTCTTTCTTCAAATCATTACACACAAACACCTAGAAATTTTTTTGGTCGTTTTATTCGATTCTCACCTTACCCAAACAAAACCATCCAAACCCACATGTAAGTAATTTTATAAAAGGATATTTATAAGTTTTTATGAATATTTTTTATGATTAATTAGTTTTATATTTTTTGATTGTCGCAGATTCCGTTTCCTGGATTGTGGCTAATGAAATTGGTAAAGCTATTGTTGGAGCTCTAAGAGGTGAAATTGCTGCTACTGTGGTCAATGCTCCAATTCGTATCAATCTTACTTCACGTCTATGCCGTTTTATGAGGTGAACGTGAGGGTTTTATGGATGTAGTGAAGATAAGTAATCAGACGGTTGATTGGGCGGACAACTTTTATTTCAGCTAAGTTTATGATGAACCATTTAAATGCTTTTGCCTCTTTGATTCGAGGGGGTGTTTGGGATTACTTATTTAAGAATGCTTAAGTGATAATTGTGTTTTGACAGAGCGGAAAATCAGTTTTAGTGTTTAAATGTAGGGATAGTGATTAATTAGGTTATTTGAGTTGCGTTTTATGTGAGTCAAAATGCATAAAAAATATAAATGGTTTATTAACTTTAAGAAAAGTACAGTATTTAATCTATTGAAGAAGATAATGAAGTCTAATACTGTTTTCAAACCATCTCGAATAATTCATATTCTTTTTGGTCTGTAGCATTTTAAAGTATAGATACATCCAACTCATCTTTAAACGCCTAACTGTGATCATTTCATGTTTCTTTCTTGCCAGTTGGTAGACAAGAACTTAAGAAAACCTGAATGTTTTGTGTTGCAATAAATTAAGGCGATCGAGTTGATAGACCGCTACTGTAATTGTAACGTCTTCGAGTTGATAGGAGCTGATATTTATCAGGTTCAGTTTTCGGCTTGGATGCCTGATTGGATTGCTATTACGTTTGATAATAAGCTGTAACTTCTGAAAGTTTTAGGTAGTATATAGTTTGTGTATTTATTTGGTCCAATTATGTCATTACCAATTTACGAACTAAATGTTGTTTGTTACTGATATTTTGTTGCAGAGTTTCTAGCGAATTAGTAGTTACCAGGAAAGTTGTACAGAGAGCTATTGAGTTTTTTTGTGTTGGGTTTGACCTTACAAGGTACTTTACTTTTTCTTTGTTAACCGGATTATCAAGACTAGATTGGTATGAAATGATAATTAGTTGCTTTTTAATGTTGGGCTACTTATATAGCAACTACCAAATCTAAGAGTCCCTAATGTAATCTTTGTATGATGTGCAGGTCGAGACCTACTGGAAATGAAGTTACCGGGACTGAATTTGGTACGAAAAATTCACACGTTGAAGTTATGGAAGGAAAGCCAACAAATAAGCTCTTGACACTGCAAAAGAATGGTGCTCTCAATCAGGTACCTGTTCATTTTCAATAGAAACTATGAAACAAAAAGAAAGGAAGAGGTGCATTAGTTGGTCAATATTTTAGACAATATTGTAGTATTCAAAGTGTTAAAATATGATAGTGTTAATAGCTGGGTTGTCATGGCTATTATTAACAGATAAACATCCTTAAGTATAGGTAGCAAATTCACCCAATTTACTCCAAAATGGGTCTATATGTGTTCCAACTTTTAGACATCCAGCTACAACAAGTTTGTGTTCAGTGGGTGGAGCAATTCCAAGACAAAATGAATAAAGTTATTAGCGCAATGATGGTGTTTTTTCAATCGTGGTTAACGCATTAACTATTTATAAAAATTTATAACGCTTTTAGGGCCGTTGCTAAAAAATGACCTGTTACCCAACCTGCCCATCTTGGAACTTTTGGTAATGATTATGAGCTGCAGAAAAGGAGATAGAGAGTACCTATTGGAAGTCGAACAAGTTAGTATTTTGGATTTAAAATGGACAAAAAAGTATGTGTGGATCATGATCCTTTATAAAAGAACAAGGCAAAAAGTGGGAAAAAGTAATCAAACCGTAAGATAGAGAGACGCAGCAAGGGATCTTGAATAAGGTAGCTTTTCTTTTCAAGTATGATGTCATAGTATGTTAGCACTTTGAACAAAATATTTTGTGTATGATTTTGTTCCATTTTATCAATATCAGTATATAAGCATATGTTGTTTTTCAAGTATGATGTCATAGTAATAGTTACGTATGGCTGTCAAAGTTTTGTATGAAAGTAATTTGCTACTCGGTTAGAAATATGATTGATTCATTAGTAGATGTTATGTTGCAAAAAAAAGGAAAAGGAAAAGTGGCCTGTTAATAACGTATGCGTTCTATAAAATAGAGTTCCCACTTTGATACATGCTTACATTTTCCAGTAAATGTGACCTTCCATTATTTAGTACGACTGACTACGTGATTCACATGCAAATGGCAGATAGTAGCAGCTCCTGTTTAATGTCAAAAGGTGCCAGAAAAATGACTGTGGTACAACTAAAACCCGTCAATGTTGGCAAGTTGAACCCAACGGATACCAACAAAGCAATTGAGGTAAAAGTGTACCGTAAATGGACTAAAAAAAATGCCCCCCACCCTGAACCAACTTGATTCTGCTATACATTGTTGGACTAGAAAGTATGGTTCACAAATTTATGCCATAAGCCTGTTATGGTTTCCTACCGAATAGAATAATTGAGGTGAGTTGTAGTTTTTACTTAATGTGCACTTAATTACATCGACAAGGATTTATTAATGTGTTATAAAGTGTGATTATTATGATTGGTTCTTTTATTTGCTAAAAGATGACTTGAGTTATACAAGGCTACGAGGCCGATTTACATGTGCAAAAACTGTTTAATGATGAGAATAAAGGATGGTTCTGCATGTCTTGCGCTACACGGTTGAGGCATGTGACCAAAGTTGCAGCCTGCCAGAATGAATAAGGGTATGCATTTCCGGTTTTATTAACCTTTTATTATAGTGGGATTGTGTAGATGATCGAAACTTATCTGCAATTTCAAGTTGTATACTGTTAAGGGATTAGTTTCATAAATTTTTTTAGCTTCTAAGGACCTGTTTAGTTATTCAATATTCTGAAAATGTAGATAGAGAAGTGCTTTAAGGACAATGATGAAGAGGCGTTGCCAGATGTATTTAGAAGGAAAGTGATACAAATGCATGCGAACATAGACGATCAGCTGTTAGATGAACTTCAAAGGAAAGTGATAAAGACTTTGACTCAGATTGTGTGGAGATACATGTCATAGACGAAGACAATGATAATATTTATGAAGTGAAACTATAATGGCATCTGCTTCAATTCAAGTGTGATTTGATGTAGATGCTAAAAGTTTATCTTCAAATTTTAGCTATTGTATTTGTTAGTATAATTATTATTATGAAATTCATTATCTTCAACTATTTTTGCCTTCATCACTTATTCATTGGTGATATTATGCAAAACTTAATCGCGTGAATCCATTAAAAAAACGTATACAAAATGTGGGATGGTATAACGAAAAAAGCCCCGCAGCAACGCGCGGGCAATCTTGCTCGTTTGTTATACTTCATATATACACCCGAGAGAGATGTGAGTATCCAAACACCCCATGTGAGGTGCTAGTATGTAATTTCCGTGCTTGTTATGACTTTTGCAGGGCTTATATGTGTTGTGGACTGTTTTAAATCAATGCTTCATGACTCCTAACTTATAAATTAATTGGCTAAAAGCACATTTGCTTGAGGACAAGCAAATAACAAGTGTAGGGATATTTGATAAGGTTTTAAAAGGTACCATTTTGAGGGGTCATTTAACCCTTATTTGATCATTTTTGTATCCGTTATTGCTTAATATCGTTCCTTTTCACTTTTTAGGTCTCTTGAAGGCAAAATGCTGGAATGGCACTTATTTGGACGAAAAGGCGCGAATATACGAAGAAAATGGCCAAAGTCAGAATCGAGACACTCAAAGCTGCTGAAAACAGAAGGCGACGGTGTCACTGCTTAACTGCGACGCCGTCAGAGGAATTTGTGACGGCTCAGAAGATAAAATGCTAAGTTCTGAAGGACGGCGTCGGGCTTTAAAAGAGTAGGTCGTCGCAACTCAGACGGCCTAGATGCGACCAAGACGACGTCAAAAGCTGAAGAGGACGGCATCACAGACATAAGGTGACGCCGTCGCAAGGTTAACGTGGCCAAGACGAAACCCTAGTTACGCCGTCGCATATGTAATATTATATATTGAATTCGAATTTTTCTGTTTTAGGAGAGTCTTTTTGGAGTAAAAAACCTAAAACCGAACCAAGGGTGTCTTGTACAGTATTTTAGGGTTCCAAACCCTATCTTACATCAAGATAAGTATTTACTTCATCAATTCAATTATGTCTTTGATTGATTGTGTGTATGCTTTCATGTTTACCATGTCCGGCTAAATTACTTGTGTGTTTGCTTAGATATATGAAACCTAGTTGTTAATTATTGTTAGGTTGTCTCTTATCTTAATTGTAATTGGCTTAGGAGTGCGACTAGGCTATCGTTGTGTTTAATACTTGATAAATCTTTGATAGTTTATGAATGACTTAATGGATTTCGTTTACTAAACCCAAAGATAACCTCAAAGTTAGTTTATGAATGACCTAGTGGATTTTGTTTACTACACTTAAAGGTGACTTCAAAGAGTTAGGGAATGCACACCTTACGACCTTAGAAAACACAACGCGTTAAGAATAAGGACGTGACAATTCAACCATCAATAGGAGATAACTAGGGAGTAGTAGCATCTAGGTAAACACATCTTTAACTATCATACGAGCACACAACAATAGACATAGACTATCCTCACCCTAGCTTAGTTAATTAGATTAGATAATAGTAGAAGTAATCGGTAGCAATACCAACCCCCCAAATCCAATACCCCGAGATTCGTACCTTTCCATTTTCTAAAAAAATATAAAAAGATAAAAAATAATCTTCCTCAACCCCAACCTTAGCGTAGTAACTTCTTACTAGCATTCCTATTCCCCTAGAGAACGATATCAATACCCGTGGCTTACCCTAATACTACACTACAACGATTAGGTTCACTGCCTAGGGTGTTGAAAAACTTGCTCGACGAAAAGGAAGTTCCTTTGACCTCGAACGCGCTGTGTAAGCGTATCACGGTTACACAAATCTCCACCACTAGAGTTAAGGACAAAACAATTCTCGAAGGCAATATGGGTAGACACGACAAGGGTTAAGGGTGATTTGTCATTACTAACATGTCACGGCGAAGTGGACAAAATCAATGATACATGACCAAATCCATGGCCAAGACACCAAAGATTGCTAGCTGCATCACCTAGATACGCTTGATGACTAAAGGGTATGTTAATACAAATAAACCGTAAAAACGTTTATTTATATTTTACGGTCTTCTAATGTTTTGTCGATAACAAACGTAAATCATTTTAACGAAACAAATAAAATACGTAATTGGTTTGAGCCAATAGTTTACTAACACACATACGTTTTCACATAAAACACTAAACAAGTAAAAGTGGTTTTATGATTTAGTATTACATATGTAAAACAACTAGTGTTTACATATTGGGTAAATATATACATAACTAGTATGTATTATAATGTTGAATATAAATGGGTAGAAACTTAAGTAATTAACCCATTGACTAAGTACATTGAATGTAGTTAGGTATAACCCAAAGTCCATGACCCATACCCATGAAGCATAACCCATAACCCATTGCATGACATCATGCATAAGCCATATATGGATATTATCCATGACCCATGGTTTTTACCCATGACCCATGGACTAGATGCATTGCATCTTGTAGATACATTGTATCTATTTGGATACCCATGGTCCAAAGTCTAGGACCCATGACCCATAACCCATGACCCAAAACCCATGGGCAAAGAGGAGTGTCCCACGGATCCCCAGGATTACACTGGACGGATCCCTCAAGTGAGGGATCCGTGGAACAGTAGCTAAAAATCCTCTATAAATAGTGAGCCATTTCTTCATTTTGGGTTGCCACTCCCACACATACTTTCTCCAAGTATTGTAACCTTCTAACCTCAGATCCTAAGGATCTCTCTAGGTAGTTTTTATTTTGTTTTTGTGTGATTCTCTAGGTTCCTCTTAAAGGCGAGATCACCACCTATTGCAGTCGAGCAAACTCAAGTCCATGAGTTGCCATGGTTCGTCATCATCAAGACTACTGAGGTTCTCTTGTTGATAGTTCTTTCTTCCTCAATAGAAGTGTTGTGTCCAAGGCATTAGTGAAGGATGCCGAAAGAGTCAAGACAAAAGCATTAGTGAAAGGTGCTTAACGTCCGTGTCAAAAGCAGTAGTGAAGAATGCTAAAGGATTCAAGATGAAGGCATTAGTGAAAGGTGCCAAACGTCCGTGTCGCATTAGTGAAGAATTCCTAGAAGTCAAGTCAAGTGGCATTAGTGAAAGATGCCAAGGTTGTATAATCAATGAGGTACATTGATATACAAATAGAGATAGGTTGTATCCAAAGATATTGATATCCTTGATGGTGTTGTAATAAGGAGTTGGTCTCCTTTGGGATAGGTGTTGTGTAGTGTTGGGTAGTAGTTCCTCCATTGTAATGGAACTCGGTATTTAGCCTAGTACCAGATAAAGGGTAGGCGACGTTGTGATAGGTGTGGTTCTACCTTGTGGAAGAACCCGTTGGTTAGCCTAGTACCGGAAAAAGAGTAGGCGACGTTGTGAAGGCTTCTCCGCCATAAGGAGTTGGTGTCATGTAGTGTTTACGAACTCTCGAGTAGGTGACTCGGGGAGTGTAGTAGGGCAAGGAAGGTGTCCTTGTAGCCGAACCACTATAAATACTCGTGTCGTGGTTATGTGCTTCTTACTCTTTATCCTTCATTGCACATTTATATATCTATCCATCAACGTCCAACATACACATCCAAAGAGATTGACATAAGTCGATCTAAATATTTTAAAACGAAGTTTTTAATTGGTAAAACTATTCAACCCCCCTTCTAGTTTTCCACAATTGGTATCAGAGCTTCGTTACCAAGTTTCTTAGAGTATGTTGTACTTTAAAAACTTGATACGATCCGTGTATGTTGGAAACTACAAAGAAGGATTTGTTTTCTAAAGGTCATGTTTTAAAAATCATCATATTATTTAATGTTGGACAATGATAGAACGTTCTAATATTTTCCTTGTTAATAATTCTCCATACTTGGATTTGGGCATACTAAGAAGATCATGAAGAAATTATCTAAATACCTCTTTTCGTAAAAAGAATATTTAGCAAAGAATTCCCCATACATGGATTTGGGCATCCTAAGAAGATCATAAAGAATTTCTCTAAATATTTCTTTTCTTAAAAAGAATATTTAGAAAAAGTATGATCTTTAATAAATTACAAATATTTTTTTGTTTTATTATATTTTTTTTTTCTCTTTCATGATTAAAGTGTTAGTAGTATATTTACACTCTCTTAATAACTACTAAAGTAGTTATCTATATTGAACTAATCATCAAGAATAGTATTCTTCGTTGATCTGTTTAGACAATACTACAAACTAGTAATAATGATATATCGGCTATTCGAGAGCCTTGATCATTACTCCTCACAAAAGGACTATTGACATTTCATCTATGTCAATGAATATCCATGTTAAATTTCTTACATTATGATAAAATGGGATTTTATCATAATGTTTGAAAAACTTCCCAAAGAATTATGATTAATTCATAAAAAGGGAACATCGTCAAATAGGATTAGTACAAACCGTCAAAACCCTAAACCATAAGTTATAGAGCTTAAACATCGACTCTAGGCTATTTAGACTCCCAAACCAAAATTATTAAGGAATACTTAAGCTGAATTTTTGCTGTTATGCCGGATCCTTGCATTTGAACTAGCCGGATCCCTCATGTAAGGGATCCGTGCAACAGAAGACAACTTAAGTTAGAAATGATCACTGTGGAAGTTCCACTATCACTTTCCTCTATCAAAGACTCACGAACAAAAACCTAGTTACTGTTCACAGGAGCAAATTGATCATTTCCTTCAAGAAAGACAATCTCTTGTGTAAGTATAATCTTCACTACATTGTTATTTCTATTCCTTGATTCCTAGGATTACAATTTTCATCTTTAGAAGTTGGGTTCAAATAGGTTTGTCATAATTTGTTACCACATTGTTTTTTAAGATAATCTAAATCAGAGAATTAACATTGTTAATACAAATTAAACTCATTCCTTGAATTCAATGAAGATGTTTTGAGCAAAATTGTGATCAAACCCTTGAGGATACTATTTACAATTAACACCACATTGTGGTTTTGTTGTATAGGAACAATCATGCCTAGTAACCGCCAACAAGATTATCATGATACCGCCCACTACATCCCAATGTATCATCGAAAGGATGGTCTTAGCCTGGAGGATGGGAAAGCTTTCAAGTTGCTTGAAACGTGGCTTTTTCATGAAGGTCGTGTGGTAGAACCATCATTCCTTGCTAACACCAACATCCGAGAAATCTTTGAAGGAATTGGCTTTGATTGTCTTTTGGACATAAACGAGCAAATTTGTCCGGTGTTCGTGCTAGAATTTTACAAGACAATGAGAATCGTTAGGAATGATAACGGGACCATCTCAATAACATTCATCATAAATGAGCATGAGTACACCCTATCTCTTGTTGAATTTGGAAGAATACTCCGTGTCCCATATCAAGGAGTTTGCATGTATTCCAATGAATGGTCTTTGGCGGAGCTACACGACATGGTAGATCATCCTGAAGTCTACTACATGAGAATCCTGGAAGCGACCACGGTAAGGGATACCGTATTCATGGAAAGAGCATCTCCATTGAGGGTCACAAGAAATTCCAAAGTGATCTACAGGGATCCATTTCAAATGGAGCTTTCCGAAATGGTTTCGTTGTACAAGAAATGGGAAGTCATAGTAAGGGAGAATGTGCTTTGCTTGGGAGGCAACAAGGATCATCCCAATGCATGCTTTAGCTTCATGATTTATTGTCTTATGACCGACACTCGCTTCAACCTAGCATACTACATGGTAAAGAGAATGGCGAGTGTGAAAAGCATGGACAAGATGGTACTCCCTTATGCAATGCTCCTATCCCGTCTAGCAAACTTCATCTTTGCTTTAGAGCCTTCTCCGTATTCCTTTGACCATAGCTTTTGCAACAAAGTCATGGTTCCGTTATCCGAGGGAAAAACTACAAGGTTCGTGGTGGATGGCAAGAGACCTCACCCACCAACGGATTCATCGGATGAGCGGGAAAGACAAAGAGAATGAGAAGGAAGTAGCAACCCCCTTGGAAACACTGATCTCGACCCTTTAGACTACATCAATCAATTGCCGGACATTCCTAGCCCATCACAAGAGTGGCAACAAACTAAAGGGATCTTCAAGTGTGTCGCTAACTTCTTGAAGAAAAAGAAGTAGAGATGGTGGGATGAAGAGTGAAGGGGATGAAGATGAGGATGAAGACATGAGTGAAAGGGAAGGAGATGGGAATGGAAGGTAAGGTCATAGGACCTTAATTTGTGAAAACAATTTAAAACAATGGTTTGTAACATCTTGACATTACTTATGTAGAGTAGGAAGTAGTGTGTAGGGATTGCCATGATTTGGCATTGAACACCTTAACTTAGAAACAAGCAAGATGAGATTTTACGACATCTTGAATTCATTCAAGTAGTCGTCGTCACTCATCTTTAGTTACCTCTTAGTTCTCCCACACTTACTATGCGTTATACTTGTTGTGTGCATGCATTTACTGATTGTAGAAATGACTAGGATAAGCATTTGCTAAGAGTGCAAAAATTGCACAATTGCTGAAAGCCTTCTGATCTGCAGTAGCCGGATCCCTGGACTATAACTAGCCAGATCCCTCCAATGAGGGAACCGTGGGATCCGGGCAAACAGATACCTAATACAGATCATGTTTTATCAAACATGTCCTCTTGATCACATCATGTTAGCTAAACATGATTCTTTAAGACTACTTAAGTCTTCTTCAAGCTCAGTAGGTCCCACATACACCCATAGCTAACTTAGGATCATTTTCAAAGTGCTTTTGATTTATCAAACACACCAATACTCACCATATTTCCGCTCCAATGCTCACACATTGTTCCTCACATCTCAAAATACTTAGTTTGATATTTTTATCAATTTTAGCAAATTGATTTTAATCTACCTAACCTTAAAATAGGCTTAAAACTAGTTTTTTATTTTTCTTTATTTTTTAGGAATTTCTCAAATTTCTCTTAAGTCATCATCTGATTTCTAGGACTAATTGCCATCATTTGTCATTCTCAAATCAAATGGTATCTTCCTCAAACACTTAGTTACACTCTCATAAGTCCACTTTCTTACCCAAAACCATCATTAAGTATCCTCCCTCTTTGTGGTTGGACATTTAAGTCACCAATCACTTAAGACATCTAAGGAAAGTCAAAACCTCAAGATTTGTAGGCTTTAGACCCTACAAGAGCATAATCACTTCACCATATCCCTGTCTGACAGACGGATACCTGGTTTATAACCAGAAGGATCCCTAGTGAGAGGGGTCCGTGGGATCCGTGTCTACAGAAAGCTTCTAATCAGCCTTTCTTTCCAATTTAAACCATCTTTGGTAAACTAAACACTTTTAGTTACCATTTAATGACTCCCTAGAGCTGAAAAACATCATAAGTTGACCTTGGTGCATGCCTAATTCCCTTAGTGGTCATGAATTTAATTCCTTAATTCAAATTCACCTTTTATAAATCAAACACTCTTGAGAGGTTAAGTCATCAGTCTTACCACATTCCTAAAAATCAGTAATTAGAGACATCAATTGCATCCTCACCATCACTATGACTAAAGCACCTAGCAGCAACTCTTCAACCAAAAGTTCATCCAAAAGGAATGGCCATATGGTTCATGAGATTTCATCCACCGAATCATCACCCGTAAGAGATAATAGTGCTAGAATCCCACCTCAAAAAACCCAATCAACAATTGCCAAGAGAACCGCAAGAATTAGCATTAGACCTTTTAGGTTAGAAAAGGGTTCATCAAGCTCTAAACCAAACATACCTAGTTCTAGTAAAACGCCTAAGCCTTCATTCCTTGAGCATATACTACACTCCTTCACCGAGCCTCTCTCTCATCCAAATCTCTATTCATTAGAGCACTCATCATCGAGAACTTCCCACTCACCAACCTACATCACCAACTAGTCCACCGTTGGAAACAAGGAACCACCAAGGACTTGATCATATGGAGGAATTTTCATTACCACCACCTTCGTTCTTAGTAGAACCTCATCCTACATTTCTCAATGTAACCCCACCATCATTTGTAGAGCCTCCTCAAAACATCCAATCTCCCCGGTTCCTAATCAAGACAATAATTGCTCTAATTGTCTAATCACCCAAGGACTTGTTCAAGAAGTACGATGATAACGCTACACGCGTCGTTCGGGGTCAAAGGAACTTCCTTTTCTTCGAGCAAGTTTTTCAACACCCTAGGCAGTGAACCTAATCATTGTGGTGTAGTATTAGGGTAAGCCACGGGTATTGATATCGTTCTCTAGGGGAATAGGAATGCTAGTAAGAAGTTACTACGCTAAGGTTGGGGTTGAGAAAGATTATTTTTTATCTTTTTTATATTTTTTAAGGAAAGGAAAGGTACGAATCTCGGGGTTTGGATTTGGGGGGTTGGTATTGCTACCGATTACTCTACTTATCTAATTATCTAATCTAAGGTGTATGTAGTCTATGTCTAATTATTGTGTGCTCGTATGATAGTTTAAAGATGTGTTTACTTAGGTTTTACTACTCCTTAATTATCTCCTATTGGTGGTTGAATTGTCACGTCCTTATTCTTAGTTGCGTTGTGTGTCTAAGGTTATAGGGTATGCGTTTCTCCCTAACTCTTTGAACTTACCAAAGGGTCTCGTCTACAAAACCCACTAGGGATAATAAACTCTTACTCTAAGGCACTCTTTGGATGGTTTAGCTTACAACTACTCAAGGAGTTATATTCTAAGGTTCACAAAGATTTAATCAAGCATTAAGTACACAACGAATGACCTATCGCATTACTAGATCATTAATCAACTAAGATAAGAGACAACCAATCAATATTCAATAATTAAGTTTCATATTCCCTAAGCAAACAAACAAGTAAATTAGCCGGACATGGAGAACATGCAAGCATACACACAAATAATCAAAGACATAATTGTATTAATGAAGTAAAACACTTATCTTGATGTAAGATAGGGTTTGGAATCCTAAAATACTGTACAAGACAGCCTTGGTTCGGTTTAGGTTTTTACTCCAAAAGACTACACATCAATACTGAAAAATTCGGATTCTATATATAAGATTACACATGCGACGGCGTCACCTTTTGTTTTGTGACGCCGTTGTGTCGCCGTCATTAGGGTTTCGTCTTGGCCACGTTAGACTTGCGACGGCGTCACCTTATGCTTGTGACGCCATCCTCTTTAGCTTCTGACGCCGTCTGGATTGCATCTAGGTCGTCTGAGTTGCGACGGCCTACTCTTTTATAACTTGACGTCGTCACTTGAAAATAGGAGTTTTCGCTTCTGTCCCGTCATAAAATCCTCCGACGGCGTCGCAGTTAAGCAGTGACGCCGTCACCTTATGTTTTCAGCAGCTTTGAGTGTCTCGATTCTGACTTTGGCCATTTTCTTCGTATATTCGCGCCTTTTCGTCCAAATAAGTGCCATTCCAGCATTTTGCCTTCAAGAGACCTAAAAAGTGAAAAGGAATGATATTAAGCAATAACGGATACAAAAGTGATCAAATAAGGGCTTAAACGACCCCTCAAAAAGGTACCTTTTAAAACCTTATCAAATATCTCTACACTTGGTATTTGCTTGTCCTCAAGAAAATGTGCTTTTAGCCAATTAATTTATAAGTTAGGGGTCATGAAGCATTGGTTTAAAATAGTCCACAACACATATAAGCCCCGCAAAAGTCATAACAAGCACGGAAATTACATACTAGCACCTCACATGGGGTGTTTGGATACTCACATCTCTCTCGGGTGTATATGAAATATAACAAATTGGAAATGGAAGATAAACACTCATTAACCGGTCCTAGTACATAGATTACCATAGGCTTGAGAATAGATCAAACCTCCATCGCTTTGGCATAAGCACCTAGGAAATACTATCAAAGAGGTCTTTAAAGGGTTGTAACGTTAGGCTTACGGTAGGGAAACAAAGGGTTTGGTGGGATAGGCTATATAGTGGTGGCAAGTCAAAAATCTCTATGTTAAATGCATACGAAGAATGGCGTTGCTAAGCCAAGACTCGACACTCTAAACTCTAGCTAACTGAAATAAACAAACATAAATTTAAAGGATAGATGTAGGATGGTAGCCCGTTTTTTTTTTTTTTTTTTTTTTTTTTTTTCACTCTATTTTTTTTTTCTTTTCTCTTTTTCTCTCTTTTTTTTTTGATTTTTTTTTCCATACACTTTTACTCTACCATCCTCTACGGTAACATAAAAAAGATAGGGATTTATAGGCACATCCCTACACTTGAGTTTTTATTACTCTAACACTAATTTGACCCGAATTGAAAAGATCAAAACAGTTGGGGTACATTATTATGCAAACAAAGGGAATTTGAATTTAACTTTCCGTCCCGTCATTTCATAAACTTTAACTTTTCCCATGAATCCCAATCTTCCCAAAACTGTATACAAAGGATATGACTCGACTTAGCAACTCATGCAAGCAACCAAATAATTGATCTAAGGGTTTAGGGTGATAACAATAATGCACTAAAAGTGAGTGCATACAGGGTAGGCTAAGGCGATTTGGGTGTATATTTGGGGGTGGGGTGTAAACAATGCTCTTCATTGATATTCCGGAAAAACCGAAACATCACGAGAACCGCGAAAAGGATAGGCTCTGAGGGGTTAACTAGGGGTATCGTGCACTAAAGATGAGTACAACGCAAAAGGTGTGGGGGAATTACTCAACCGAAGTGGAAGAAGTAATTATATTACGGGTATCAAACAAGGGTTATCCTAATGCCTCTTATCATTTAGTTATTCCTAACTACACAAGTGTAGTCTTACTAGCGATCTCGGGATGCATCACAAAACAAGTTCTAGAATCTAATATACTACCGGTTTACACTCTAAGAATTAAAGATGGATGCTTTTATTCCTACTAATCTAAGGGTGATCCTCACATTTTGGGTGGAATTTAGGTGGTAAAGGGTTTTTGTGCTAGTCATGCAACTTCCTATCCGTGAGACGCTTTTGTTAAGACTAATGGCCCACTCCTATATGTCATGAAAAATTTTAAATTTGGTGCCAAAATTACCCTAACCGACATTTTCTCATGGTTTATTACACAAATACAATTGGACAAAGCAAATAATCAAGGATAAGCATAGTTTCAAAGTTCCCGTTTTATTTTCCCTCCCTACACTTAAACTGAACATTTTCCCCAATGTTCCCCGAAAGTATCAAAGTTATGATAATGGAAGGTAATTAAAAACGAAAAAACTAGTACTCCCCTGATTAGCTCGGTAGGATCCGTGTGTGAAGTAGTGGTTAAATCCTTTCCAAGAAGAATTTATGCGTGAAAAGCTCCTTCCAATCTTATGTAACTTCTTCTTGATAAATTAAACCTGCACACTTGAAGAAAACAAACGAAACCTTCGCGTAAAATCGGCAGTAATAATATATATAAGACTTGATTTAAACTAGGATATAATGCTTGTGGAATGGATGTTTACAGAATTTCTGGAAAATTAAGACCTGGAAAATTCCAAAAATTTATAAGTAGCTCAGAAAACGAGAAAAAAGTAATCTGTTGTTTTTACTCCTTCCTGACGCCGTTAGGTTGCGATCCTGACGCCGTCAGGTTATCCTGACAAAAACTGGTCTGCGATTTTCTGGAAAAAATTCTGGAAAATTTACATCTTTAGAATCTGGAAAAATTTCTGCAAAATATCCATTATGACTCGATACAAGCATTTGACTCGAACAAACACACATATATATCTTTTAGTTAATTGTTATTCTCATGTTTACGTTTCTTTTGAAAACGTGTGTAATCCTCCCTACACTTATCCCTTATGTAAAATACCTTTATATGCAATTAAGACGAGGTTAAAAACAAAATAAAGCATTTTTGCAAATTTAAACATGAGAATAAACAATCAATAAAAGACATATGACACTAATAAGCAAACAATTAAGCATGGGTTGCCTCCCACGAAGCGCTTTTCTTTATTTAAGAGTCTTGTAGCTAGATTCGTAGTCGTGCTCTTACGTAACTTCTTTACCGCCATCTCCTTCCTCATGACGGTCTCTATTGGGGGATTCCATGTTGTAGAAGTGCCCTATGATGCACTTCTCTAAGAGTTCATCCTCTCCCCAATCGGTCCTATATTTCTGTCCTAAGTTCAAGCAATCCTTATAGAATCCGAAAATCTTAGCCATAACATACTCTACTCCTTTTTCTTTATCCTCATTATTCCTATAATAGACCGACAGTTTAAGTTCCTTTTCATCATTAGAGAGTGATGAAAACTTCTCAATCTTAAACGGCGTTTGGTAAGCTATGTCGTCGGTCTCATCCTTGAATCGCACTATTCCTAATGAGGGATCATAAGTCATCCCGGTGTTTTCTATGAAAGGTTTTCCTAGAATAACGTGGGACAAGCTAGGATCTATAGCCGTGCTAATATCATCCACAATTATGAAGTCCGTAGGAAACGTGAAACTACCTACATAAACGGGAAATCCCTTAACTCTATCGAGAAAATTGCAACTAACACTAGGATCATTGGGGTCTTGCCTAGTTGGAATAGGCTTCTTCATTACCCAATTGTAGTAGGTGCTAGTCATTATTTTGATTGGGGACTTGAGATCAATGTAGGCCTTTGCCACAAAAAGGTGTCCTATGCAACATGGTATGTTAAGATTCCAAGGGTTCTCAAACTTGATTCGAGGGCTTTTCCTAACATACATGTGGCGGAGGTCACGTACTAAGTGAGGGTGGCGAGATAGCTCTTGTCACACCCTCGCCGGAGGCGGAAACACGAGGTGTAACGGAAGGGAACATAAGCACAAGATAATAGAACATACCAACGTTAAGATTTAAAAGAAAGAGTACACCATTACAATACCAGTTTAGCCGACATCGGCAAATATATTACAAAGTTTAGTTCCCAAAATATTGCGTTCTATTACATAACGATTTGTATTGACAAGTGAAAACTTCATTATGCAAGACTTCGTAGAAAAGCTTACTAACGATCACCTGAAATGCATGCGAGGAAAACGGGTCAACTATGAAAATAGTTGGTGAGTATACACGTTTCGTAAAATAAGAAAACTCGTAAGAGAAATCCAAAGGTTTCGATCAACGGAAATAGTCCACAAAGCAAAGGCATTGTAAATCCACTCAGTTCCAAGTTCCGCCCATACAAAACTTGCAACCTGTGTGTTCACAACCCATTGCACAAAATATAGCGTGTCAAGTAGTCAAGTATAAGCGGTCATAATAGTTCACAATATAGTACCACGCATATAATAATTCAGGGATGCTCCAAACATGGGAGACTTTGCAGTGATGCTCCGAACAAGGGAGACTTTGTAGTGATGCTCCTGATGAAGCCAAATTATGCTGGGTGCCACTACCCAAAGTTATACTGGGTGCCTCTTCCCAAAGATATACTGGGTGCCTCTTCCCAAAGATATACTGGGTGCCTCTTCCCAACTTGAGCTTAGTTTAGGAACTTGAATTAATGCTTAAATACTGAACAACCTTAAATAACTTGGCATGTACAATACTGGAACTGGATTTCAGAGGATACAAGCCTCGTAGTGATATTTCAGAGGGCACAAGCCTCATATAGAAACCCTTCTCCGTGGGTCATATAGAAACCCTTCTCCGTGGGTCATATAGAAACCCTTCTCCG
>BPTQ01000006.1:228929935-229000992 GCA_019973895.1 Chrysanthemum seticuspe | reverse complement strand
TCTGAAGTAAGTTTTCTGAACAAAGGATCGAACTAGATCACTGTCAAGAACAAACTACTCAACGCTTTCAGTTCGATTCTTTGTTCAAATGAGTTCAGTGATAGATTTCCAGAAAACTCCCGATGCAAGCTATGACCCATTCAAATGGGATAGGTTAGATTAGTGCCCGTGCATGAATCAACTAACCCCTTGGACATGCGTACCCGTAACTATACTAGTAAATCCGACAAGCATGCTCGTATTTGAAAATCTTAGGAAAAGCTCCAAGCCTGGTATCATAGTAATTAGCTTAGTGCTCCTGCACTAAGGCGACTGTACCCTTCTTACAGTGTTAAGAGTTAAAGACCCGTAAAGAGTTTGAGGTATAAATAGTAAAGTATAGTTCAATACGTACCAAAACGTAAAGTGTAATTTGTATATTAAAGAATAATTTATTTGCAATAGCGCATTTGTAATAAAACTTGTTAACTAGGCTATGAAGGTTTTAAATAGTGTTATATAAAAATATGAGTATTATTCAGATATTTTTATAATGATAATCAAATGGGCCACAAAATTTGAATTAAGCATATATTTAACAATACAAATATATTTAATGCTGCCAAAAGAATTTAAGTTTGGCTATTTATTTATCGGTTTGAATTTAAGAAAACCGTCGTAATTTATATAAACATAACAATTTATATACGAATTAAGTTTAAAACACCGGGTAAACTAATAGTAATATTTTTATAGACTTATTATGAGTATAAAAATATATTGTGATAAATTTTGGAAGTATCGGATCAATTGTTCAAAATAATGTTTACGCGATAACGTTTATTTAATAAGAAATTATATGTTTAATGTGAAATGCAAAACCATGCATAACTTGATATGAAATGATAAATATGGAGTTTGAGAAATGCCCAGAAATTGAGAATTGTGACATTCTTCCCATGTCAGCGGAATCACGTCCTCGTGATTCGATTAATGATACTATGGTCCGAACCTCGAAAAGGATTCTAAAAGTTTATGCTCGTACGAACAGCCTAAATGATCATATCAATGCCCATGCGTACAGGTTCCCCAATCAACTAAGTACGTGCCCGTGATTAGATTGGATAGGGTAAACTTACCCAGTATCGAACGTAGCCCTCAAAAGACCTTTAGATAGTGACTTGAGTAAACTTGTTTCTTAGCTTGACTTTCGCAACTCATCAAACAAGAACTGTCACTAGATCAAGCTAGGAAACAAGTCTTTTGAATGAAGTCTTTTGAAAGATTCGCTCGATATTGGATTTGCTTACACAAATCAAATCAAATCAACAAAATATAATACAACTAAGGTCGATATCGATGGGTCACAAATTAATCAATGCCGTGAACGTGGTAAAAATTGGAAGGAAGTTATGCACTCAAAATCATGTCGTACAGAAATAAGGTAGTTGTTCGAAAGAATGTACCCGTTACGCGTTGCGGGCTTCCTCGGTACCCAGATAGAATGCTCGACCACGTGCGGGAGGAACTTCAATGTTCTGATCTTGTGGGCCTTCTATTGCCAATGTCAGGTTTGGACGATTACCTCCTTGGTTAGGTGTTCTTTTCAGCTTTGGACAGGTATTGCGAAGGTGATCTAGACTTCCACACTCGTAACATGCTTTTCTCTGTCCTTGATTCCCAGTCCTGTTTGAGCAATTTTGCGCGAAGTGGCCCGTCTGTCCACATTTGTCGCACCTTGGGCAGTCTCCCGAGTGGTGATAGTTACATCGAGTGCACAAAGGATGTGGACCTGCGTATCTTTTGCGCTCCTGAGTAGTCGCTCCATAGTTCCTGGTTATTCGTTGCCTCTTGTCTTGCTGACCCTGGTCTCGGCTTCCCTGGTGATCCTCCTGTCGCTTTCGTCCATTGTCATTCGCTTTTGCTAGTCCTCCAGACCTGATCACATCATTTGTCAAGCGATACGCCATACCCACAGCGGCTTGCAGAGTGGTTGGGTTTGATGAGGTGACATCCCTCCTAATTTCCGGTATCAATCCCCATATATATCGGTCAATCAACTTCTCCACAGTGGAAACCATGTGAGGAACCATCCTAGTTAACTCGTGGAAACGGATCGTGTACTTATCGAATTCTACTCCAACCATCAAGTGATTCCAAAATTCCGCTTCTAGCTTCTGCACTTCATCTTTTCTGCAGTACTCATCAGTTAGTAGTTTCTTAAATGCTTCCCAAGATAACGCATTTGCAGCCCCTCTTCCTCTAGTCTGCAATTGGTTGTTCCACCAGGTCAATGCTCGACCCTGTAGTAGACCAGCAGAGAACTCAACCTTGTTTCCTTCAATACATTTCGTGATACTAAGTTTCGACTCAACATTCTCGAACCAGGTTAGCAGTCCAATGGCACCCTCAGTACCATGAAATTCCATTGGCTTGCATGTCATGAAAGTTTTGTAGTTGCATCCTTGACCAGCGTTTGAAGTACCTTCTCCGGCGTTGGTTCGTCTAGCATCGAGATGTGTTATAATTTGGGTGAGTAGATCCGCTATTCCAGCAGCGTTGTTGTTTGGATTGTCATTGTTGTTTGGGTTGCCGTTGTTGTTGCCTCCTGAGTGTGTGTTTCTTGTAGCCATGATCCTACAGTGGACCAAAACATCGGGTTGAGTAAACGACATTCGAACGAAGTCAGATGAGGTGCAGAACGGTGGTAATGTGTTATAGTGATCGAAATATGACAGGAACAGAGACATGCTATGTCTAACGAGTCGAAAGATGGAAAAAAGAGGGTATAAATAAGATACGGTAATGTAGACGTGAACGTAAAAACATGCTATGCATACCCACCCGACCAATGCAACTTCAGGTGACCAGACTCAAAAGACTCGACTAAACATGATTTAAAATTACCCTTCTTATCATTGCATGGTTCTTCATAAATTAGACATAGTTGACCAGGCTATGTATAATATATGATTAACGATGCAACGATAGGACTAGATGACTCGGATGATGTTCAATGTTTAATAAAAAAATATTTTCCGGTTATAGCTGTGATTTTATTTTTGAAAAATCGGCATTCTCTATAACCTTTGGCTCTGATACCAATCTGTCACACCCTCGCCGGAGGCGGAAACACGAGGTGTAATGGAAGGGAACATAAGCACAAGATAATAGAACATACCAACGTTAAGATTTAAAAGAAAGAGTACACCATTACAATACCAGTTTAGCCGACATCGGCAAATATATTACAAAGTTTAGTTCCCAAAATATTGCGTTCTATTACATAACGATTTGTATTGACAAGTGAAAACTTCATTATGCAAGACCTGGTAGAAAAGCTTACTCACGATCACCTGAAAAGCATGAGAGGAAAACGGGTCAACTATGAAAATAGTTGGTGAGTATACACGTTTCGTAAAATAAGAAAACTCGCAAGAGATATCCAAAGGTTTCGATCAACGGAAATAGTCCACAAAGCAAAGGCATTGTAAATCCACTCAGTTCCAAGTTCCGCCCATACAAAACTTGCAACCTGTGTGTTCACAACCCATTGCACAAAATATAGCATGTCAAGTAGTCAAGTATAAGCGGTCATAATAGTTCACAATATAGTACTACGCATATAATAATTCAGGGATGCTCCAAACATGGGAGACTTTGCAGTGATGCTCCGAACAAGGGAGACTTTGTAGTGATGCTCCTGATGAAGCCAAATTATACTGGGTGCCACAACCCAAAGTTATAATGGGTGCCTCTTCCCAAAGATATACTGGGTGCCTCTTCCCAAAGATATACTGGGTGCCTCTTCCCAAAGATATACTGGGTGCCTCTTCCCAAAGATATACTCCGAACACGGGAGACTTTATAGTGATGCTCCGAACATAGGAGACTTTAGGTCAAGGTCATAACATGTACGGTTCAATAAATTCCAACAAGTCATAAATTCGTAATTAAGTTCAAGGATTTGATTCGAGTTCACAAGTTCTAGTCAAAAGAGTTCACAAAAATAAGAATCAATTTAATTCAAGTATGGTTCATGCATTCAGCCCCAAAATATAGTAAAACGGTAAAAAGGGGATGTGATTACTCACTTGATGAATAGATGCGATGACAAAAGTGGTTACACCAAAATGTAGCGTGAATCTCGAAACTGACCTATTATGAATGATATGATATGCAATAAGTCATGATGTAATGTTATGCACGCAATTCGGATGATATTTATACCACTTATGTATTTTTGAAAATTATAACTTTTCGTCGTAAAATAATGTCATTGATATTTCCATGAAAGTGACAAAAACGGCCTCTAAAAGCTAGTCGTAAAATGGTGCACATCGAGTGTTAGGAAGCAAACTCAACGGTTTTAGGAAGCTTGTATCATTATCTCAAAGTTTTAGCATTTAAGTTTCCATCCTAAAGGTCTCGAACATAAAGAAAATTAGACGTTAAGCATGGTACTTTTAGTCCAAAATATAGTTTAAGGATGGTTTTTCGGCAAAGTTTAAGCGACCGTAATTAATTCATTACAACTCCGCTCAACAAACGGTTGGACATTTTGGAAAATATGGTAGGAGAACTTACTTTAGTAGAAGACATCACGTTATAAAAAGTTCTACATCATTGTTAAAAACGTCCGCCAACATGGTCCTTTAGTTGCCGTAGTATGTTTTTAATAAAGAATATATTAATTTTGCTAATAGGATGAAGTTACGGCAACTTGGTTTATCGCGTGTAATTTACTCGTTACAAGTCCGTTTTCTACGTTTTCTACATCCTTAGATTCGTGTCAAAGTATACTAATATATTTTTGATAAGTCGACACAATTTATAAAGCTTAAGACTCATTTTTGACTCGTAAAGAGTGACATTTTCATGCTGAAATTTCTGAAATTAATAGTTTTCATCGTCAAACTTCAAAAATTCATATCTTCTTCGTTATAGCTCCGTTTTAATCCGTTCAAGCGGCCACGTTTTCGTTTTAAAGTGTATTTTCTAAATATCTAGCCCAAAATATTATACCCACTGTCGGATTTTCCCAGAATTAAAAATATGGACAGACCCTATTTAAAACGTGTCGAAATGAGTTTTTCTCGCGCCAAACCTATTCTAACCCATTCAAAACAACTCCGAAGCTATTCTAATCCTACCATACACCTTCTTAGGGTGTCATGGGTTCCTAGACATCACCAAAACTAATATATAACAAGGAGTAATTATAGGATGGATTATATATATTTAACACTTAAAAACCTTAAAAATGGTATAAATATCACATAATTTGCATGTTTCTCAAATAAAATGATATGACCATAATAATGAATATGAAATAAAAAATATGAATATGAATGCTTACTAGTGATATGATGAGGTTTAAGGACAAAAGGGTTTTCCTAATCACTTGAGGTTTTTTATTACAAAACCTATGCAACAAATGATACTAGAGTTTAATAAATCTTGTCTTGAAAATTTGAGATGATTCTCCACCTTGGTCCTAGGCTGCCGAATATTGGAGAGGAAGAGAAAGAGAGGAAATGAAATTTGATCTTGTATTTTTGCAAAGTAGAGAAATGTTATTTAGTTTTAGTATCATATACATATTCTAGTAGAGATATTTGTAAGGTTTGATGACTAACCCCCCTTGTGTCGACAAGGGGGTATTGTCATTTACTTATATTATTTTTTTTTGAAACATGTACAAGTAATTAGATGTAAGTAAATTGAGAACATGTGGTAAGTTAAATACACATTTGAATATTTAGGGTAGCGTTTGATAAAAATAACTTTTAACGGGTCAAGATAAAATATATTGAGGTCCTAAAAATTATAAAAACACATTTCTTAAAAGATTTGAGTGAATAAATATTTATCGGTTTGAATTTAAGAAAACCGTCGTAATTTATATAAACATAACAATTTATATACGAATTAAGTTTAAAACACCGGGTAAACTAATAGTAATATTTTTATAGACTTATTATGAGTATAAAAATATATTGTGATAAATTTTGGAAGTATCGGATCAATTGTTCAAAATAATGTTTACGCGATAACGTTTATTTAATAAGAAAATATATGTTTAATGTGAAATGCAAAACCATGCATAACTTGATATGAAATGATAAATATGGAGTTTGAGAAATGACCAGAAATTGAGAATTGTGACGGCTCTTCTTCCGTAGGAAACTTATTGAAATAGTCATTGTCTACTTCATCTACTTCCTCGGTTGTTTCATTAGTCTCACGTGTATGATCCTCTTCGTCATTTATTCTATTAGGTTTCACTAAGGCGATGGTATTGACGAATTGAACATGCTTAGCTAACTTACTTGGGTCCTTAATCTCTACACCGGAATGCTCGGGAGTTGAGATAGCATTAACCTTCCTATCACTATTGGTCATGGCTTTCAAAAGGTTGTCTATCTTCCTATCCATTTCGGCTTGTTGTTGGTTAAAGTGGTCCGAGAGTTTAGCTATTTGGGCTTCTTGGGATGCAACTAGGTTTTGCAACATCCCCTCGATGTTTTGTTGGTTAGGACCTTGAGGTGGGGGCCATGAAAAATCATTGGAAGTGAATTCCTTAGTTTGTCCCCAATAGAAGTCGAGCTTGCCCTTCCATGCTTCTCGGGTTTCATTGAAATTCCTAGGTCCGGATGTTGTAGGGAATCTTCCTCTTGTTCCATTAATACGCGAGGATGCGTAATCAACGGAAGCATGTTCGGGGGATCGGGTGCAAGTGCGCGTGTTATGAGGATCATAAAACGGCTCACACGAAGAAGAAACTTTGTTCACATGGCGTGAAGACTTAGGGTTTTCGTAGGAACTCATTAGGAATTTAACTTGATCTTCAAGTTCGATCATCCTACGGTCAGAAGATTGTGAGTCAATGGGAGGCAAGGAGATTGCCTTAACGGTTTTGGGCAACTCACGGGGGTCATTCCAACTTTCGTTGTCATAGAGAGCAAGGTCCTCTATTATTCCCCATGATTCTTCCGCGGTGAGATCACTAAGTTTTCCACCGGCCGCTTGGTCAATGGATCGCTTGGTGGGGAAGTTGACATGATCATAAAAGATTTGGACTTGGAGCCAAAGATCAATGCCATGATGAGGGACTTTATGAAGTAAGTCCTTGAATCGAGTCCATGCTTCGTAGAGAGATTAACCCTGACGTTGTTGGAACATCAAGATGTCATTCCTAAGCTTAGTGGTTCTCCCCGGTGGGAAAAATTGAGCAAGGAAGCGAGAGGTAAGATCATCCCAACTTGAGATGGAGCCTGCGGGAAGTCGCTCAAGCCAATTACTAGCTTGGTCCCGTAGAGAGAATTGGAAGAGACGCAGGCGCGTGGTCTCCCGAGTAGTAGCATCAAGGTCAATGGAATCGAAAATTTTAAGGAAATCCCTTAGATACTGATTTGGATCTTCGGAACGAAGTCCATGGAATGCACATCCGTTTTGCACCAACCGGATGGTGTCGGATCGCAGGGCTGTAGTTTGGGCTTGGTCGGGAAGCTCAATGGTGTTCCTATAGCCTAGGTAGCTTGGTCTTGAGTATTCACCAAGAGTACGGGCTCTTGGCGGGTCAATTGGTGGTGGGTTGATGAATGGTGGGTGGTTATCTCCTTCCATGATGAAAAGTGATGGAATTACGAACAAAGGTCACGAAGAAGGGGGATAGACTATGAGAAAGCTAAAAATAAGAAAAGATTTAATTGATAGGAATCAAGCAAAGGAAACCTAAACGAGGTGGACTACTAACTAGCTATTCTATTCCCCGGCAGCGGCGCCAAAAACTTGGTAACGCTACACGCGTCGTTCGGGGTCAAAGGAACTTCCTTTTCGTCGAGCAAGTTTTTCAACACCCTAGGCAGTGAACCTAATCGTTGTAGTGTAGTATTAGGGTAAGCCACGTGTATTGATATCGTTCTCTAGGGGAATAGGAATGCTAGTAAGAAGTTACTACGCTAAGGTTGGGGTTGAGGAAGATTATTTTTTTATCTTTTTTATATTTTTTAAGGAAAGGAAAGGTACGAATCTCGGGGTTTGGATTTGGGGGGTTGGTATTGCTACCGATTACTCTACTTATCTAATTATCTAATCTAAGGTGTATGTAGTCTATGTCTAATTATTGTGTGCTCGTAAGATAGTTTAAAGATGTGTTTACTTAGGTTTTACTACTCCTTAATTATCTCCTATTGGTGGTTGAATTGTCACGTCCTTATTCTTAGTTGCATTGTGTGTCTAAGGTTATAGGGTATGCGTTTCTCCCTAACTCTTTGAACTTACCAAAGGTCTCGTCTACAAAACCCACTAGGGATAATAAACTCTTACTCTACGGCACTCTTTGGATGGTTTAGCTTACAACTAATCAAGGAGTTATATTCTAAGGTTCACAAAGATTTAATCAAGCATTAAATACACAACGAATGACCTATCGCATTACTAGATCATTAATCAACTAAGATAAGAGACAACCAATCAATATTCAATAATTAAGTTTCATATTCCCTAAGCAAACACACAAGTAAATTAGCCGGACATGGAGAACATGCAAGCATACACATAAATAATCAAAGACATAATTGTATTAATGAAGTAAAACACTTATCTTGATGTAAGATAGGGTTTGGAACCCTAAAATACTGTACAAGACAGCCTTGGTTCGGTTTAGGATTTTACTCCAAAAGACTACACATCAATACTGAAAAATTCAGATTCTATATATAAGATTACACATGTAACGGCGTCACCTTTTGTTTTTTGACGCCGTCGTTTCGCCGTCATTAGGGTTTCGTCTTGGCCACGTTAGACTTGCGACGGCGTCACCTTATGCTTGTGACGCCGTCCTCTTCAGCTTCTGACGCCGTCTGGATTGCATCTAGGCCGTCTGAGTTGCGACGGCCTACTCTTTTATAACTTGACGTCGTCATTTGAAAATAGGAGTTTTCGCTTTTGTCCCGTCACAAAATCCTCCGACAGCGTCGCAGTTAAGCAGTGACGCCGTCACCTTATGTTTTTAGCAGCTTTGAGTGTCTCGATTCTGACTTTGGCCATTTTCTTCGTATATTCGCGCCTTTTCGTCCAAATAAGTGCCATTCCAGCATTTTGCCTTCAAGAGACCTAAAAAGTGAAAAGGAACGATATTAAGCAATAACGGATACAAAAGTGATCAAATAAGGGCTTAAACGACCCCTCAAAAAGGTACCTTTTAAAACCTTATCATACGAAATGAGTTGCATTTCATGTTTAATCATCTTCTTAAAAGATTGGACCAAATCAACAAGTCTACTCATCCTTAGACTCAAGCACATTGATGCTTTTTAAGTTCTTGGTTACTTATTAGTATTAGTAGAAAATGTATTACATGGCTAAATCATTCTCTTAGTTTTAGAGATTTATAGATCATCTCTTATGTTTTATTGAATGAAATTTTATATGCCATATTGCTTTGAGTATATGTTTTTTGCTTGAATATATATCTCACTTTGATGTTAACATCATTTGTTACATCACCATTGCTGGATTATGCTTTTAGACAGACGGATCCTTGAGTTTTGCCTAGACGGATCCCTCCAAGGAGGGAACCGTGGGATCCGTGCAACAGAAGACTCTTTTTCTACTAACTTGAGTGTCATTTGCAGGAAATTATGCATTATATACTTGTTTGCTAACCTTTGTTTTGTAGTTTTTGAAAATACAGATGAAGAATTTGACACTCTAAGCTAGGGGGAGTTTCTTTGTCAAAGCGATACATTGCAAAATCACTTGCAATATATTTTAGGTTCACGTTTCATAACGTCTGTTAGGTCACCATATTAGTAACACAAGCATCAATATGTAAGAAAGAAAGAAAAGATGATCGAATGAACAAAGTAAAACAATACGCGTAAGATTGAGAGAAAGGTTATGCGTGAGTATTGAGATAAAATGAATTACCAACCCTCAAGTGAGGGTTTACAAGATTATTTATAGGAAGGAACTAGGGCAACATGCAAGTTCCCTTCCTTTCCTTTATGGGCTTGGGCCAAGGCTTATGGGCCTTCTACATAAGCCTTAGCATAATAACAAACATAAATGCCATAATTAAGCTAACTATTACATATTGAATACTAACACTTGAATTCTAGTTTAGGAGTGATTCCAACAATCTCCCCCAAAGTGTTAGTGATTGATGATATAAACATTGTAGGTGTTGATGTAATAGAAGCTTTGACGTCTTTTGACATTCTTCTTTCTTGTGAGAAGAAGTGCCTTGATTCGAAAAATCTCCCCAGTGTAGGGAAATTTTTTCCTTTGAAGTATATTGCTTTGACGTCATCATTTTCTTTGTTCCTTGATCTTTGTTCTTTGTGATGGAAGTGATAGTATGTTGTGGTTGTCTGCATCAGGTCTGCTTCGTTGCTCCAGTGTCTCCACGCGTCATTCTCCAACATGCTCACACGCTCTTTAACGTTGGATTTAGGTACTGATGTAGTTCTCTTAGTCTTTAAACTTTGTAGATTCTTTTACTTGACGAAGAATCATTCTGACTTTTTGTTGCCTTTTGAGAGAACTTCAATTAGTGATGTTGTAGGTATGAGCATGTGGAGAATCTGCATGATCTTTTCCACCCGCAAGCATCCATAAGAAGAAAACATAAAACATGGGTTAGAGATAATCCAACGCTTACAAGTTTGAACTTAGAGAGTGTTAACAGCATAGTGTGAAACACAACTCTGATTCTTACAAAGGCTGTTCCTGAACTGGAGTCCCACAAGTGAGATAACACGATGTACCGAAATACATCTACAGCTCACATGAGCCGCTGAGGTACACCGAAGAATCACCTCACAACTGTAGATCGTTTGAGACACACTAAGCGTAATCCACGGGGAGTTACCGAAGTGACCTGCTGTCAGGGCTGTTTGATGTTGACCCTGGCAGGAGTTTCCATTCAATCACTGAGGATCACAATTGTGAACCTCTCATAAATGTTCTCGACAGATTGCTAAGATCTGTGAAGGACTCGATAATGTATCACTTGCGTCCTTATTGTTGAACGACAAGTGATGAAATGTCAAGTGTACCTGAGAGATCTTTTGATGAATCTCGTGGCTCTAGACTCAATAGTGCGCTTTGGTTTTCTTGAGCAGAGACTAGGGAGAGGGTCTCATTCTTCAATACCAGCAATCTCTAAAAGAGAGCCGATAATTTACGTAGGGTTCCCTGTGAGAATGAAACAAGCTTCTGTTGAGATAAACTTGAGTGGCTAAGAAGGTTTAGTGCATGCGTCACTGGGTCCATGACGACTTTGATCTTCAATACCGGTGTCATCAAGTGACAACCAGTAGCATATGAATTGAACCCGGTGTCTGCCCTAAGTTGAGTAATCTGGAGGGCTATTTCTTTACTTTTCTTTTTAATTCTTCAACTCCTTCTTTCTCTGATTCTCATTTTCTCCTTTTTATAATCAAACCTAAGGACTTCTAATTCTAACTATTGGTGGTGTCCTTGGGTAGATCCCTCCGGCTCTGGCGGATCATAGGACGGTTATTCCTAACCTTAATCACCTTAAAACTCCATTGCCACAAAACCAATTTGCATGAAAATCTCTCAAAGTATTTATAAGTAAGAAAAAATTTGTAATACTTTGAGATTTTTATAGTTTACATAAATACTCCCCCTCCATACGTGTTTAAGTGTTTTGACAGAAATCTGCACGGTGAGAGAAGAGCGCGCACTTTTGAATTGATCAACTCAAGATAGACAATCCCCCGCGAGACACGGTTACGTTGCATAGTTAAAGAGATACATTTTCAGCTTTTAGGTGACAACTAGCTCTAATAACTACCTTGAAGGTGTGGACAAACCTCAAAAAGTTGTCAAACCCGTCAAAGTTCATGTCTACCAAAAGTTTCTCGAATGGTACATTCTACTCGGACAAGTCCTTTCGAGTTACTAACATTTAAGATCTCGTCAATTCATTGGTTAAGTCTGTAGTACAATGATTCATTTGCAATTTCACAACATATTTCTTATCACATAATTTTTCTCCCCCTCAAAAATGGCATATAAATGTTATTTTTGACGAAATTTTGATATCAAATATGTCCATTTTGAGTTTTGCGGGAAGATTACCAGGAAGAACAATTTGTGAACAAAGTTTTAAGCAAATACTCCCCCTCAACGAGTGATATAAACTTTTGAGGTTTTGAAAATCATAAGGGGAAGTACTTGTTCTTTTGAGCAAAACTTTGAAAAGTGAAAGTTTTGATAAGTTTTACTCAAAAGTAAGAAGCTTTCGCTCCTTTTATAGGATTGTGGCACTGAAGCGTACCACAGGGTCCTTTCATTACAAGTACGGGTTGTACACTGTTATATGTGCACAAGCCATTGTTAGATTAAAATCACACATCTAAAAATATGAGAGAAACAAATCAAGGGTTACCAGGAGAATCCGGTAGTCCAGCAATAACTCCAGGAATACGTTCTGGACGTTGGTAGCTTGTGAGAGATATGTTGGGACGACCTCCTATGAAACTCTCCAAAGTTCTGAACTGCTCCCTTCTAAACAACCTTTCATCAATCCGCGTGATGATCTTCTTCACATCCCTTCTCTCCCTTGCATTCCATCTCTTCGGTGACCCAATGCCTTGTTGTATCGCCTATAACCGATAAGCTAACCCATCCCTGACTTTCTTCAGTGTATGATCCCCAAACTTATGAAGATCTTTACATGCCATTAAGCAATTTCAGTGTAGTTCACTACGGTAGACTACTCCAAATGGTTTACTGATGAGGGTGTATTGAGGAAGATGGTTAATGTCGGGAAGGTCGAGCTGTGGTTTAGTGAGGTTAACACGCGTCTGATACGATTCCACGGCAAGTTGTATGTCTTCTACACGTTCCTGGATCACTATGCTTCTGATGAAGATGAGCAAGGACTTGATGTATTCACGTTGTATTTCTGTAGAGAAATGTCTCATTCGTCCCTGTACCTTGGCAAGATACATATCTTCAATGTCGTTGAGAGTCAATCTCTGAAAGTCCACTTCACAGAATTCATAGTCCTCTTCGTCTTTTCTTTTGACCACTATTTTCTTAATAAATGTGTAGTCCCATTTAGACGAGAGAGTGACATGCTTGATAGCAACGATCCCTTTATCACTTGACACTTCATGCTTTGATGTGAGTACCTGGCAGCTCTTGTAGCAGATTCTTCGACACTCAGGCCAGTGATGAATCCCATACATGGCATCAAGATCATACTTGTCCACGGTGTCAGAGAACATGTGGGTGGCATTTTCCTCGATTGCTATGCTGTTTGAGTATATTGCTGCCGGGAATGGAAGTGTAAGTGATGTAGCGTATTTCTTAGATACATCGCTACCGTGTAGAAGAAATTCCAGGTCTTTGTTGAAGTAGTAGCGGAATGGAATCTGTGGTTGATCCGGACGGCCAATTGTGGGTAGAGGTCTGGTCCAATCTGTGTAGTATGGAGCTTTGTCTTTGCGGGTGAAGTCGATGTTAGCTTCGGGATTAAGCCAATCGATGTTGTTCGACATGGCTCGTGCAATGTTGTCGAGGTGGTATTCCACTTCAATTGCACTTTTGGAGCTATCTTTGAGCAGTTGAAAGGCATCATTTTTGATTCGCTTGAGCTCAGCCTTCGTCATCCTCTTCACTTTAAAATTTTCTTGTAATAGCTTGACATGCTCCATGGTACGGCCGTCTACCATTTTTTGACCTTCTGGTATTGGGGGAGTAGCATCACAAAGTTGAGAAAAGCAGTCGTATTCAGCGGTTGTATCGTCATCTAGCCATGAGACAACATCAGTCTTAGTCATCTTCTTCTTCTTCTTTGGCTTTGATGAGGATGCTGGTTTCTTTGTTGTGTCGGGAGAGGTGGGTTGTTGTTGGGGCTCATGGAACTCTTCATCGTCACCACTAGTGTATTCGAAATGATCACCGGTTTTCTATGTGGATGGTGGTAACTCAGAGTCCTGAGGTTTATCAGCAGTAGAGTGTAGAGGAGATCGACTTTGTGTTGGAGTCCTTTGGGTTGGAGGTGGCATAGAGGAGGGTTCACCAGACTTCTTTGGACGTTTAGGCTCCTTATCCTTATCCTTATCCTTATCGGCATCGTCTCTTGGACGTTTAGGCCTTTCAGCTTCAACTCTGCATGCTGTTTTAAGTTGGTTTTCCAACAATGCGTCAAATAATTTACCTTCGTCAGAAGTAAATGTTGTAGATCGTTTTGACATTTTTGTTACCAGCTTGGAAACCAATTCAGCATCGGAGAACACTATAGGATCAGTTGGGTTGATTGTTACGGTTAGAGGTGTTGATCTTATAGTTTGCTTAGCCAATTGCATGAGATTCGAATAGAGTTGTCTGTTGAACATCTCTCTTGTCACTCCAGGGACAGTGTCGAGAAGAAACTTGTGAGTATATTCTCTAGCCGTCTTCTCCATTTCCCTTTGGAAATCTCCTTTGAGAAGCTTTTGGATTTGCTCCCTTTCTTTTAACATCTCGTTTATCCCGTCTTGAAGAAAGTTGATTTTGTCAGCTAGTTGATTCAGCTTTTTGTTGATCACGTCTTTCTTCTTGACTTGCTTGATAGCTTTGACAATTTTTGTCTTAGCCCGGGATATCCAAGAGTCAGTTGGTTTCTTTACAGACTTGGATGTGGATCTGGTTGTGCCTTTGGATGGTGGAGGTGAAGAGTGAGAAGACGAATCTGATGATGATGAGACATGAGGAGACTCAGGGTCTTTTGGTGGTTCAGAAGTTTCTTCCTTGGAGCGTGCTGGACTATCTAGAAGAAAATCATCATAATAAACTTCTTCATCTTGTCCAGACTTAGCCAATTCTTCAGCCTTAATCCTGGCTTCTTCATCTGCTTGAGCTTGAGCTTCTTTATCTGCTTTTTCTTTAGCTGCAACCTCAGCATCTTCATCAGAAATTTCTCAGACATCTCCCTTTCTGGTTCCTCAAATTCATAAGTGATAGGGCCACGAGTTTGTTGTTGTTCGAACTCTATGGCAGTGTGTTGGAGTCTCAGATTCTTCACCTTTTTTCTGTACTCTTTGTCTTCATCCAGTGGCTCTTCTTCTGAGCTTTCCACTTCTTGCTCAAGCACTGGAGTTCTCCCTTTACCTTTATCAGCTTTTGGACTGGGAGGGTTTGCTACTGTTTGAGTGTCATCGATTGGAGTTTCAGAGTAGATGACTTCATCGTCCGTTTCAGTGTCCTATGAGTCCTCGTCCGTTAGCTTTTGTTGCGGTTCAGGTTTGGGAATAGGGATTGCCTCCTTTAGTGGAACTTTCCTTTTACGGGATGGACTCCTCTTCGGATACCTACTAGTACTCTCAGTGCTCGTGATACTTCCTGCACTGCCTCTCCTGGTTTTCCTAGTAGGTGTACCAGAAGATTTTTCATCCATGAAACCTACTTTGCCAGCCTCAACTGCTGCCAGATATCGTTTGTATGAGTAAACTTCTTTGATAGCATCAGTAAGAAGATGATCCGGCAACACTGCTCCTTGTTGCTTCGTTGTTGAGTCCTTAAATCTGACAGTGAGTGTGGGCTCATACAAAACGGAGTGTTGTTTGGGGTCATCAAGTCTCAAGGGAATATCAGGATTATACCTTAGAGCTCTTTGGATCAACAGTTTGGTGTATCTGATATACGGGATCTTGGTGCCAGGCCTTTTAAGGTAAGACATCATGTCATCCCATATCAGAGCTTCAACTTCTATGTGTTTCATGTTGACCATATCCCAAAATATTTGTAGTTCCATGAGCTTGGGATGTTCATGACCACTATCACGTTCGGAAACGGATTTGGCAATCATTATGTAGAGGGTTCTCCATGGCTGGGGAATGTTCTTGAGATCAACAGATGAGTGCTTTGTGATTACCCCGGTAGCTTCATCATAGCCTATATCGACCATGAACTGGAGAACGACCTCTTCAGTTGGAGTGGCATTGTATTCAGTAGGTTCGATGACAGGAACAAGAAAAATAGCCCTCAAATCTGCTGGCGTGATGGTGACTTGTTTGTTGTTAAGAGTCACAGTCATGGCACTTTGACCTTTCACCTTCCGTATAGTATGCCAGAATTGGTGAATGTAGATCTCCGGTACAGTAGCAGAGTTTGTGAGCATGTTTTGATAAGGGTGAGTCTTTAGAATATCCACTACAATCTGACACGAAGACTCAGAACAAGAGAAGTTATCAAAATCAACTCTGAGATTGTTCTTTCCGATCTTCATTGGGTAACCATTAGGGCAGATATCTTCAACAGTGAGAACATTTGGTGCTTCCACGTTTTGCATTTGAACGTCCATATCGTGATCTGAAAGATATTTAGCCAAAAGAACCAACATATCAAAAGACATTACGTTAGCCAACAGTTGATTTTATTGTCTATTTATTTATTGAATGTGATATGTCAATGATTGTTACAAGTCCAATGTCACTTGTTAGTCCAATAGTCCAAAGACGCCGTGATAAGTTTCATGAGTAGATTAACTTTGAGTATTAAAGTTTAAGCATATTGGTGACATATTGGTTTCGTGACGTTATGATTTATTTATTTACAAGTTTGCACGCGTAACAATTCATAATTTTGGTTGATTTTAGACTTAGGCGTAAAATACTAAGCTTATGCGTAAACAAGAGTGGTAATACGCGTAAGCATAAGCTTATGCGTAGGATCTTGACTTATGCGTAAGTAATGTTAAGCGTAGGAAAAGAGGGCCTTAGGCATAAAGCTTACGCGTAAGCGTATGTGGAACCTTATGCGTAAGGCTTACTCGTAAGAGTGAACCTTATGCGTAAAGGTTACTGTTTACGCCTATCCTTCACAGGATACGCATAGTCCCCATTGTAGAACCTTACGCGTAAGATTTCTCTTACGCATAACTTGCTATGCGTAAGGTGATCCTTATGCGTAGAAGTACTAACAACCTTGATTCTGAATTTTCACGCGTAGAAAACCTGAAATAAGTTCATCATAACACCAATTATTAACACATACATTCAATCCCTTTCAGTTCAAATCATGAATTCGCAATAAAACAGTTACGCGTAGAGTATCTTATGCGTAAAACTTAAACCCTAGTTTTCAGGAATAACGAGTAAAGATTCTAGCCATAGGATTGACACCAAACATTTTCTGGGATTTCTAGGAAGCCTATTGAGTTGTTTTATCCAAGTTTTAACATCAAAACCTAAGCGGATCAAAAATACCCAAATGCTATGAACATAAACCCTAATTTTCAATTTTAACATAATTGGTGTTTCTGGGTAAGTTCAAAGCCTGGATATGATCAATTCAACATGTAAACAACATTATACAACTACCTTTTTAACCAGAAACACTCACATTTGAAAACACCCAAAATTACCCATAAACCCTAATTCACAAAATCATTCAAATCATGTTTCTGGGTGAATTTGTTTAATGAAAACAGTTAATGTACAAACATTTAAGCATTTTAACACCATTTTCATTAACACAAACACACAAGTGAAGAATTTGTGTTCATGGCTTACGCGTAGAACACAAATCTCACTCAAACACAAGATTGGACCATTCGATTTGCATAAAAATCAAAATCATTGTTTAGAAAACCACAAAGATCATAAAAACACTTACAGTTTGATGATCAAAAACACGGATTTGTGAAACGAATTTGGATCGTAATTGAGAGTTGGTGAAATATTAAATGTTGTAATAAATGTAAAGAGTTAATTTGGTGGAGGTGTTTTGTTTAAAAGATTTTGAACTTTTGACAGATTTAGTCCCTCCACCTTAACCATTTTCATCCAACGCCCATAACTTCCATTTTGGTTACCAAACGAATGATATTTTGGAAAGAAACTTGACGACACTCCCCCTCGACTTAAGAAATAATGAAGTTTTATAAATTTGAGTCCGGGGAGTGTCAGTAAACCAGAAATGTGACCACCATTAATCAAAGATTCAACCGGAATGAGGTAACATGCAAGTACAAGGTTTTATGAAACCGAAAAAATATTTACTTTCTCCCCCTAAACACTTGACCGAGAAAATACTGAATTTTGAAAGAATAAAGAGTTAACGGAAGATTTGTACTTACCATGTTACAAGAAATATAGATAGAAGAATATTTTTGTTGTTTTATCAGATTTTATAATTTTGTATTTTGTTTTTGAAAAATATTTACAAAAGAGGTTTTGGTGTTTGACTGGTTTTTAAGAATGTTTGAAAAGTTCATCCAGTTCCTCTGGAGTCAAACACCGCATGCCAATCCGGTGGACCAACTCATTAAACCTAGCAGGAGCTAAGGCTTTGGTGAGAAGATCTGCCAGTTGGTATTCAGTACCCACAAACTATAATTCAACAGTACCCTTTTCCACGTGCTCCTTGATGAAATGATATCGAAGATCGATGTGCTTTGATTTCGAATGTTGAACAGAGTTGCACGAGATCGTAATAGCACTTCGATTGTCGCAGTACATCGGGATTCTGTCAAATACGTAACCATAGTCTTTGAGTTGTGTTCTCATCCAAATGACTTGAGCACAACACGCCGAAATGGCTACATATTCTGCTTCGGTTGAGGACAGCGATGTACAATCCTGATTCTTTGATTGCCATGACACCAGTTTATCACCAAGAGAATTGTAATGCTCCTGAAGTACTTTTCCGTGAATCTAAGCATCCTGCGTGATCAGCGTCTGAAAAAGCTATTAGTTCAAAACCAGAATCCTTCGGATACCAGATCCCCAAGTTAATGGTTCCCTTGATGTATCGAATGATTCTTTTAGCCTCGGAGAGGTGGTTTCAGTTGGTCTCGACTGATAACGGGAGCAAAGATATACGGCAAAAATAATATCAAGCCTGCTAGCTGTTAGATACATGAGAGACCCAATGATACTGCTGTATTTGGTAGGGTCCACCAATTTCCCATGTAAATCAGCATCTAGTTTCTTGGTATGTGCCATTGGTGTGGCATAGGTGTCACAGTTTTGCATTTCAAATTTGTTTAAAAGTTCAAGGGCATATTTGGACTGACTTAAGAAAATACCACCGGGTGATTGATGAACTTGCAATCCAAGAAAGAATGTAAGTTCACCCATCATGGACATTTCAAAATGTTTTGTCATAAGTTTTGAAAAAGTGTTTGAGTATTTTAGATGTGTTGACCCAAAAATGATGTCATCCACATAAATTTGAACGATTAAAATGTGTTCCCCGTGATATTGTATGAAAAGTGTTGGGTCGACCTAGCCTTTAGTGAAATTATTGGCGATAAGAAAGGATGATAACTTATCATACCACGCCCGAGGGGCTTGTTTGAGACCGTAGAGAGCCTTGTTCAGTTTGTAAACGTGGTTCGGGAACTCTGGATCAACGAATCCTTCTGGTTGGCTGACATAGACCATTTCTTTCAGTTTCCCATTCAGAAAGGCAGTTTTGACATTCATTTGAAAGACCGTGATGTTCATGTGAGCCGCAAATGCCAGAAATATCCGAACAGCCTCAAGACAAGCAACCGGAGCGAATGATTCTTCAAAGTCAATATCCTTTCCCTGTCTATAACCCTTAGCCACCAGACGTGACTTGCTTCTGATTACGGTTCCTTCAGCATCCAATTTGTTTTCCAAGATCCATTTTAGACCAATGACGAAGACCCCTGTTGGTCTTTCAACCAATTCCCATACTTCAAGACGTTTAAACTGATTGAGTTCTTCTTTCATGGATTCAATCCAGTTGTCTTTGCTCATTGCATCTTTAATGTTTTTAGGTTCAGATAGGCAGACAGTGAGTGCATAAATGCAATGTTCACCGTCTGTGTGAAGACGTTGTCTTGTTACGACTGGTTGATTCAGGTTACCAATAATGTTCTCAAGAGGATGGTCTTTCGTCCAACGATGTGTGGAAGATTGATGTTGATATACATTATGCAGATTGGGAGGATTCAAATGGCTTGTAGATGATTCTGCAATATCAGGTGCAACAGTTTCATTAGTAAACGGGTTAAAGAACGCATTTGGATCAAAATCTGCAGGTGGGGGTACTTCATTGTTCAGAACATCATCAGCTGGTTGAACGTCGTTGGATGCAGTTTGTTCAACTGTTGTTGTAGAGTCAATTGGTGGTGCTTCTTCAACAGTAGTTGTTATAGCAGGTGTATCAGGTATTGGAATATGATCAGGTTGAGCAGCGGAAACATTGGATACACCTGGAGCACGTTCATCAATCTCATCATTAAACAGAGGAGCAAATAGCTTTTCCGTTTGTTGACGAGTAAGCTGGGGGCTTGGTTCAGCTGATGATGGGGTTTGGGGGAAGTTTAAACAGTTGTGACCGGGTTCTAAGCTGTTATGCTCAGAAGCCATTTATGTAAGCTCATCGAAATTTGCATGAATCGTTTCCATAACCTGCTTTGTACGACGATTCCAGATCCGGAAACCCTTAGAATTTTCACAATATCCTATAAAGACTCCAATGTCAGCTTTGGCTTTGAGCTTACTAAAGTCATCACGATCATTATTTGGATAACAAAGGGATCTAAATACATGAAAGTGTTTGAGATTCGGTTTATGGTTGTGGATAAGCTCATAAGGTGTTTTGTTGTGGCGCTTGGTAATCATTGAGCGATTCTGAGTGTAGCATGCAGTTGACACGGCTCCAGCCCATAAGTAATCCGGAAGTTTATCATTAATTAACATCATTCTTGCAGCTTCCACTAACGTGCGGTTTCGTCTTTCAACAACTCCATTTTGTTCTGGTGTACGTGCAATAGATGTTTGATGATCAATTCCCACTTTCTCATAAAATGCAGGAAGAGTTTGATTCACAAATTTAGTTCCTTTGTCTGTTCTGATTTGTCTGATTATGTTCCGGAGCTGAACTTGAATTTTCGTGAGAAAGGTGATGATCATCTATGGAGCTTGATCTTTACTTCGAAGTAAATAAACCCAAGTCCATCTTGAGTAGTCATCTACAATTACCAAGATGTAGCGTTTGCCATTAATCGTCTGCACGCGCATCGGGCCACACAAATCCATGTGAAGAAGATGACGCACATGCTGTGAGCTGTGTTCCACCTTTGAAGGAAAATGAGCATGAGTGCTTTTCCCTTGTTCACAGGCTGAGCATAGGTGATCTTTAGAATACCGAAATCTTGGGAGACCTTCAACTAGTTTGTATCGAGCAAGGTTGGTTATGGTTTGAAAGTTTAGATGTGAGAGACGACGGTGCCATAGCCAGGATTTTGTAGATGTAGCCTTAGAGAGTAGACAGATGGGAGATGAAGCAATCATGTCTTGCATTGAGATTGTGTAAAGACTTGATGTGCATTGACCAGACATAAGATCGTTTCCTTGTAGATCACGAATGAAACAAGTTTTCTCCCTAAAAGCAACTTCCAAATCTCCATCACAAAATTGACCGACTGAGAAGAGGTTGTGACCGAGACCTTCCACATAATAAACTCTACTAATTTCGATGTTGCCATTGATGTAATCTCCGTAGCCCATGATAGCTGCGAAGTGATCATTCCCGAATCTGACAGTGCCAATGAACTTTGCAATAAAGTTTGATAACAGTTTGAGATTGCCTGTCATGTGTCGGGAACATCCGCTATCAACAACCCATAGGATGATCTGTATCACCTGCATTCAACACAGACGACACAGATGGAATAGAGGTAGATGTGGAACCCGAAGAGTTAGAGGGTTCTGATGCAGATATAGATGAAACACACATGTCCATGATTTTAGGTATCCATGTAAAGCCAAGTGTATTATGTAACCATTTATGCCATCTCCAACTAGTCTTTGCTTTAGTCTTAGTGAATGCACTATGTGGTACTACGATTCTTGGAGGTGATAATGGAGCTATAGGGACATGAATGCTTTTCTTAGAATCTAAAGAGGGAGGTTTACCAAGCACAAACTTAGAAGCTTTAGTGGGCCTAGAGGTATTCCGTTTCTTAGGATTCCGTAAATGAGACAAGATAGTTTTAGCAACACATTTATCATGACAATCCGAAAGCATACTTTTACGACATATAACATAAGAAGCTTCAGACTTAACATCAAAAGTACTTAAAGATTCAGCATTCGTTACATCACTTTTCCCATTACATTTTTCAGACGCAATATCTAAAGTGGGAGCAACTTGAGTTTTATTCAAAGTCCTAGGGTGTTCTTCTACTTCAACATTCTTTATTGTTCTTTTCTTACGTTGCAACTTCCTATTCTTCCTTGTATTGCTCCTAGGCTGTGAAGTACAGGCGTTGGGAAAAGAGGCAACTATTACTGTTTCAGTAGAGGGAAGCACATTAGTTTCTTGTGGTTTGTCATTAGATGTTCTAGAGTCATTTTGAATTTGTTTTGGTGCAGTTACATTTGTGTTAGTATCCCTATCTTGCTTAAGTAGCACCAACTCTGCCTTTAGATCATGGATTTTGTGTAATAAATCTAGATTTTCAAAACGAGTGAGTCCGTCTCGTCGTAAAACATCTTTGGTATATGCCAGATGATTATCAACTTCTTTTGACGCTTTAGCACGAGTCTTTTTGAGTAAATCAAATATGACGCTATATTCCTTTTTCACTTTTGAAATTTCTTGTTCATATTTTGAGATTTGACACTTCAAAGACACAATTTGGTCATCCAGTTGCTCAAGTTTAGGACAAAGAGTTTTGGTATGCAACTGTTTGATTTTGTTTTGCAAAGCGAGTTCACGATTATGACAATCTTTTTGACACCATTGAAGATGACGTTTTGCATTTGAATGTTCGTTTAACAAACGTTCATTTTCATCTTTTAAAGACTTGATTTGTGACACAGTATCAGTATTCTCAACAATTTCAATAGAATCACCAGTATCAGCAGAGATATAATGAAATGCATATGCAAAAGAATTTAATAACACAACATTATGGATACCAGTAGAGATAACATCTTCCAAGAGTCGATCAACATCTTTTCGTAACATTTTCTTTTTATGTTTTGTATTTGAAATTGATGTTTCTGTTTGTTCGAAAACTCTTTTCATAAGTCCAAGCTCCTTGTGAAAATCCCTTTCTCAATAGCGCAAGAGGCGATTGAAAATGTTCAACTTTTATTTCAGAATGAAATTCAATTTCACGTTCCAAAAGTTTGATGTCCGAAATGAATGTTTTAAAATATTTTATAACTTTACATTATTCGGCTAATGGTTTTATTTCACTAAGTGAAGGTAAAGGACCATTAATTTGTACATTATTGGAAAGGGGACCCTCAGAAGTAGGTGTGATAACCCAAGGTGTGTTAGAAAAATCCTTTTGTGCAACGAAATTGACGGCTTTTGAATAGTTAAATGGTTTGTTATAAACAACATTTTCTAATTTTGATCGACTCTCGTCTTCTGCATCTAATTCCTCTTGACGATTATATTCAACAACACTCATAATGGAATCGTCAACTCTATGTTCTGCACTGTAAACTTCAGGATTTGGTTTGAATGCTCTGTTTGAAAACTTAGGTTTGTAATCAGCAAGATTCGGTCCATATCCATTTGGATTTGGTTTTAATGTAAACTTTTGAATCATTGTGATTCATTCACCATGTTTATAAACAACAGTTCGAAACTCTTTGATTTTGTTTTGTAAGTCGACAATTTCCTCAAGATAGTCATCTATTCGTTTTGTGGAATGCTTTTTGTACTTAGAGAACTGTTTTTGACAAGTTAACAACTCAGACTTGGCTTTTTGAGTTTCCAAGGTAAGAGCGTTAAGTAATTGTTTATGATCATGTTTTAGTTGTTCTATTTGAGACAACAAAGCATTCTTGGATGCGACTAGATCACGTATCTGTCGTTCTAATGATTTTTCGTTTTGATGAGATTTAGTAAAAGCGACTTCAAAACCTTGTTCATGTTTTTCTTGAGTTTTGAAAACGTTGAGTTGCCTTTTTAAGCATTCATTATCCCTAGTTAACAGTGCATTTTTGTCCTTTAATTGCTTGCAAATTTCTAGTCGAGATTCTTGGTTTTTAAGTAAGGTCATGAGCTCAACTTCTAGATGAGACGAAGGTTAATTTTGTTCAACGTGAGTCTCAACATGATCATTAGTCAGATCCTCAAGTATAACCATGGAGTCAACTTGATTATCAAAGGTAACCATAAGGTCATCTTGATCGTCAAATATAACTACGGGGTCTATTTGATTATCTTTGGAATGAGATGTAGACGGCGCATGTTGAACACTCTGATCCTTGTCGGATGTAGATGTTGGCTGAGATAACAGATCATTAATGAGTAAAGATTGATCCGGTACCTGAGACAAGCCGTCAGTGTCATACACTGGGCCTGTGTCACTCATGTGGAGAGCTTGCATGTGAGCCATCAACATCACTGCTGCATTAGCATGCAAGTCCTCTAGGTCATCATCAAAATCTGCATATGCTATGAAGCTGTGTTCCTTGTTGGTAAGAGTTCCACCAGCTTCATCCTTGAGAGCCAAGAGTAAAGCCTCTTTGTGATAAGTGCTGTCTCTTGTCCTCGGCTTTGGGCATGCATTAGCCAGATGACCCTTCTCATTACAGTTATAACAACGAAGACCATTACCCCCATTCTGAGCATTACCCTGTTCAATCACTTGAGCCCTTTGTTGTTGTGGAGCACCCATGTTATTCCTTCCCATTTGATTAAACCCTTGACCGCAGCCCATCTGACGAACATTACCACGATTCTGAACTTCAACACGTCCATTGTTAACAACAGCCTGATTCCTTGTGTTAGATGAGGTACGAATGCGATTGTTGGATTTGTTAGAGTATCGGCCGAAGGCTCTAGCAATCATGACAAAACCTTGTTGCAATGCATCGAAAGCTTCTGCATCTTCATTGGATTCACTGTAAAGTGCTTGATCATTTTTGTTGTTGTATAGAACCAATTGAGTTTCTTGAGATTGTTGCTTTGATGGATCATATGGTGTGATTGTTGCAGTTTGTTGAGCAGTGGGTTATGGAGGATTTGTGAATACCGTTTGTAAAGTCGGGAATTGAGGATAACAAGCTTGATCCCACAATGCTAATTGTTGATTGTCCGAAAGTGGAGGTGAAACAGGTTTTCCACGGATAACCCTTTCTTTGTCAACTTCTTTTTGGTGGGGCTTCAAATAGTCGTACAATAATCCGTATGTAGCATGATGAAGATTCTTAGCTTGACGGAAGAAAATGACATACTTTTCCCAATCAGGACCAAGACTACTCAGGAACTTAGTGTTAACAGCAATTCTTGGCATGATGATGTTGTGTTTGTCCAAGTCATTGATGATGTCTGAGAATCGATGATGATATGACTCTAATGTCTCTCCGGGTTCAATCATGAAGTGTTCATAAGCCAAGTAGATTTTGGATTCCATATCTTCTTGATTGAGTTCAGTGCCTTCCATGAGAAGATGAATATGTTCCCACATTGCTTTAGCAGTCTTCTAAGCATCAACACTTCGAAGGATTGGATTGGGTAATCCCAAAAGTATGTATTGCATTGCTAGCTCATCGGCTTCGAAATGTAGAAGTTCATCAGCTGTGAGGTCAGAAAGAGTTGCAATTTTGGTGACATCACCTCTTGGTGGAGTAGCATTTGGATCTCCGGGTGTAATGACAGTAGGCATCTGAAATGGACCTTCCATGATAACCTTCTTTAAGAACTTTCCATGTGGCTTCTTTAGATAAAAAAACCTAAAGAACCTAATCACCCATTGATCGTAGTTTCCGAGAGTGAGCATTGGAGGTCTATCAAGTGATCCAGCTTCATGTATGGATTGTTGGCTACTTAGAGCTTCACACATCTTTCCAAACCAAGACGGTTCCTTCATAGTATTCCTGGACGGATGTTGATTATGAATGTTTGTGTAAGGTTGTACTTGAAGACTTGGTGGTGGTTGAACCATTTGTGGTGGAATTGCTCCTTGTTGTGGAAAATGTTGTTGTTGAAATTGTTTTTGATAAACTTGTTGTTGTAGATTGAATTGTTGTTGTTGTCGACTGAGTTGTTGTTGTTGTTGTTGTTGTTGAGGATACACATGAGGAAAGTAGTTAAGAGTATGGTGTTTGAGACATCTTGAAACTTGTGTTGATGATGGATCTTTGTAGTCGAATGAAACTTTGTTGATGAAGAGTCCTTAGGCGTAGAAACCAAGCTTAGGCAAAGAAAACCTTAGGCGTAAAAACACCAAACTTACGCGTAAAAAATAATATTTACGCGTAGGATTAGCTTACGCGCAAGATTTGAGAAACACTAAGGTTAGGCTAAAACTGAAACTTAGACATAGAAAACTTATGCGTAAGATTAGCTTATGCGTAAGACAAGGCTTAGGCGTAAGAAAATGCTTAGGCGTAAAGAGATCTACGCGTAAGTTTTAGCTTATGTGTAAAATTAAGGTTTTGCCCAAAAATCCTTTACACTTATTCTAGTGTAAAAGATATCCAATAGTCGAAGTGTTTTCAGGCTTATCCAAGCAAGAAAACACTGAGTAAACCAAGAAAACTGAAGATCAAACCATGGATAACTTACGCGTAAGATTAGGGTTTGCTTACGCGTAGGATTTTCCAAAACTGAGTTTTATGCCCAAAGATGTTTCTAAACCAGATTTTTGTGATGAAACAGATTCAATATCACCAAAATAACACAAAAGTGTGAAACTTGATGATCCAAAACTTAAATATACCTTATGCGTAGAATCAGCTACATGAATGAAATCAAGCTTAAAAACGAAGAAATACACGTAAAGTTTGAAACTTTTTGCCAAAAACTTAACCTTTAACACCTAATAACCTTAAAAGTACAAGAATCTTGGATTTGAAAGTGTAAAAAATAAAGCTTTTTGTGTTTAAAAGTTGAGAACGAGAGTTACGCGTAGAACCAAAACAAAATTCAAAAACAAAATCATTTTACCCAACTATTTGGCGATTGATACCACTGTTAGGTCACCATATTAGTAACACAAGCATCAATATGTAAGAAAGAAAGATAAGATGATCGGTTGAACAAAGTAAAACAATACGCGTAAGATTGAGAGAAAGGTTATGCGTGAGTATTGAGATAAAATGAACAACCAACCCTCAAGTGAGGGTTTACAAGATTATTTATAGGAAGGAACTAAGGCAACATGCAAGTTCCCTTCCTTTCCTTTATGGGCTTGGGCCAAGGCTTATGGGCCTTCTACATAAGCCTTAGCATAATAACAAACATAAAGGCCATAATTAAGCTAACTATTACATATTGATTACTAACACTTGAATTCTAGTTTAGGAGTGATTCCAACAACGTCCCTATGCAAAATTGCAATCATCAAGGGGGAGCATTATTGTCAGAAAGACGAAAGTATTTGCAAACATGGTTGCAATGCATTAGCTTAGTAGTTTTTCTTACTTGACGCCCTCACAAAGGGATGGACTCGTGAAGGGGGAGTTAAGACGAGAACTCTTCCCGTCATTTGCTCTCTATATTTTCTTTTCTTATTACATGTTTTTCTTAAAAAAAATGTGTTAGTTTCTTTTCGACGCTCTTTTTGTTTCGACAAAAAGGGGGAGAAGAGAGTAAAAACTCCAATTCAAACTTTTACGAATTTTAGTTTTTCCTTAAAATAATTTTATGTTTTGTCATCAACAAAAAGGGGGAGATTGTTAATACAAATAATCCGTAAAAACATTTATTTATATTTTATGATCTTCTAATGTTTTGTCGATAACAAACGTAAAATCATTCTTCAATAGAAGTGTTGTGTCCATGGCATTAGTGAAGGATGCCGAAAGAGTCAAGATGAAAGCATTAGTGAAAGGTGCTTAACGTCCGTGTCAAAAGCATTAGTGAAGAATGCTAAAGGAGTCAAGACGAAGACATTAGTCAAAGGTGCCAAACGTCCGTGTCAAAGGCATTAGTGAAGAATGCCTAGAAGTCAAGTCAAGTGGCATTAGTGAAAGATGCCAAGGTTGTATAATCAATGAGGTGCATTGATATACAAATAGAGATAGGTTGTATCCGAAAGATAGGTTGTATCCAAGGATATTGATATCCTTTGGGATAGGTGTTGTGTAGTGTTGGGTCGTAGTTCCTCAATTGTAATGGAACACGGTATTTAGCCTAGTACCGGATAAAGGGTAGGCGACGTTGTGATAGGTAGGGTTCTACCTTGTGGAAGAACCCGGTGGTTAGCCTAGTACCGGAAAAAGAGTAGGCGACTTTGTGAAGGCTTCTCCGCCATAAGGAGTTGGTGTCGTGTAGTGTTTACGAACTCTCGAGTAGGTGACTCGGGGAGTGAAGTAGGGCAAGGAAGGTGTCCTTATAGCCGAACCACTATAAATACTCGTGTCGTGGTTATGTGCTTCTTACTCTTTATCCTTCATTGCACATTTATATATCTATCTATCAACGTCCAACATACACATCCAAAGAGATTGACATAAGTCGATCTAAATATTTTAAAACGAAGTTTTTAATTGGTAAAACTATTCAACCCCCTTATAGTTTTTCACAGGGTAGGATAAGACATGGGATAAAATTGTTGTAAAATAAAATCAAGCAGATAGTCTAAATCTATAACCAAGTCATCACCATTTACCGTTCGCCCAAAGTTCAAGTTTCTGTTAGGAATTAGAAATTCCCGGTATTAAAGAGTCGGTCACCTCAAGTATATGTAATCGTTAGAAAGCTCGTAGTCGTAGTTATCTTATGTTAAGTAGTATATAGTTTAGTATCACCGTGGAGGACGGACGGGTCTTTACCCACTGTATGCCTGATCCACAGCCCGATGTGTGGCGATTTATGTAAGACTATAAATACTCTCTACCTTCCAAGGTAGAGAGTTGGAGCTCATAATAATATCTTTCACTTTCTCTCACTAAGTTCCCTAAACCTCTAACTTTCTCTCTCTAGAATTCCACTTATTCGCCATCTTGTTGTTATGGTTTGATGTGTATGTGAAAAGTTATATCCTACAATTGGTATCAGAGCCATGGTTAGATCATATCTTGCACATCTTTGGGTTTCTAGTGGTTTTTAGGTGGTTTTTGAGTTTGAAAAAGTTTAGTGGTTTTTGCATCATTTGGTTGATTTCTTGTGTTAAAGTTTGAATTTTGTTAGTACTTTTATGTTTAGAATCATCACAAGTGTTTAGGTTTTCATTTGGTAAGCTTGAATCATCTTGGTTGGGTTGTTTTTGGATTGAAAAGTGAAGTTTATATGGTTTTTCTTGCTAGCGACTTAGCTCACGGATTATTTTCTTCATAGCGACTTGCTTTACAAATTTGTAGCGAGTTACAGTTTTAGACCTAGCGAGTTAGATCTAGCGAGTTAAAGTACAAGTAGTGGACTCTCCACTACGAGTAGCGACTTGGTGGTAGCGACTTGGTCTGTAGCGAGTTGCTCTTTAGCGACTTGTATCTTTAGCGACTTGAGTAGCGAATTGCTGCCAAAATTTTGCTAGCGACTTGAGTCTTAGCGAGTTACTACTTAGCGACTTGGATTTGTCTAGCGACTTGGGACTCTAGCGACTTAGTGGTGTAGCGAATTAAGTGTTAGCGACTTAGTGCATTATCTGTTAGCGACTTAGTGCATTATCTTCTAGCGACTTAGTGCATTATCTTCTAGCGACTTGAGTGAGTGTTTACGGTTTTCTCTTGATTTAGTAAAATCCCGTGAAAGAATCTATTTCCCGGTTTAATCATAGAGTTATAAAATCCCGTTTAATCTGTTAACATGTCTACCAACGTTCCTACTATCATCTCCACTGTTGCCGAGGATGTTCAAGCAGCTGGCTCAGATACTCGTCCACCCATGCTTGACAGAACTGACTATGATTCTTGGGCTCAACGAATCAGATTGTACTGCCTTGGAAAGGAAAATGGTGTCAACATTCTCAAATCAATTGATGAAGGACCGTATCGAGTTGAGACGACTAGAGATATACTTGATACTAATGATGATGGAACTCCTATTTACGGAATGGACAGACCTAAAATGTATGATGAGCTTGATGATAAGGAGAAAAAGAGATTCGATGCAGATATCAGGGCTTCTAACATTGTTCTTTAAGGTCTTCCTAAAGACATCTACAAGCTGATCAATCACAACACCGATGCAAAGGCAGTATGGGATAATGTCAAGATGCTTCTCTCAGGATCAGAATTAACTATGGAAGACAGAGAATCACAACTCTATGACGAATTTGAACACTTCAAGATGAAACCAGATGAGAGTGTCTATGAGTACTATGTGAGATTCCACAAGTTGGTGAATGACATGAGAAACATCAGAATGACTATGCCTAACATTCAGCTGAACTCAAAATTTGTGAACAACATGAATCCCGAATGGCACAAGTTTGTCACCTCTGTGAAGCTCACTAAAGGATTGAAGAATACAAACTATGAGCAACTCTATGCCTTCCTCCTTCAGAATGAGAGACATGCTATGTTTGAAAAATTGGTTCTCAATCAGTTCAAAACCAACCAGGGAGAGACAAGCTCGTCTAATGACTCAATTGCCTTCTACTCAAACATCGGAATCACAACCAAAGCCTCACAAGTCATACCTTTGGGTAATGGTAATCACAAACTCATTCCGGATCCCATGTTCAAACAAGCTGATGCTGATGCACACGTGGGTAACTTCATTAATCAACTAGCTCTTCTGATTAGTCAAAACATGAATTCTCTCCCACAAACCAACAACAACCTCAGAAATGCATCTAACCCACACAATCAAGCTACTGTTAAAGATGGAATGATTGTGGTGCAACCAGTTCAGGAAAGACAGTATGATCAGGGAAGAGGTGGAGCTGGTAGAGGTTATGTTGGTAACCAGAATCGAGGAAGGAATGGTAACCAAGGTCAAGCTAAGCCGATCAAATGTTATAACTGTGGTGGTGAGGGACATATTGCTAGAAACTACACATCTCCAAAGCGTCCACAGAATGCTGATTACTTCAGAGATAAGATGCTGCTTGTACAAGCTCAGGACAATGGTGCTGCTTTGGATGAAGAGGAATTGCTATTTCTTGCTGAGGGTAATGCCAAGACTTATGATGCAGATGTGGATGAGCAGCCTATTCAGGAGATAGGTCACAATCATCAGAATGCCTTTCAAGTTGCTGATTGTGATGCATACGACTCTGATGTGGATGATGGACCTACTGCACACACAATTTTTATGGCTAGCATTTCTCCAATGGTTTCTCCCAAGGTCTCTTCTTCACCACAAGCTGGCCCATCCAAGGACAAACTCATCTCAGAGGTACTAAAACTATACGATGATGCTGATGTGCAAAAGATGCATGACAACGTACTATCAACTGAAACTATTGAATCAAATATTGAAAATATGGGTAATACCGACATCGTCCCATATGATCAATATGTGAAACAAAGTGAAAGTGAAGTTGTACCAAGTGATGCATCTTCTGCAGTCAACAATGACTATGTTTTTGATGAATACATTGCATGTGCCCCTGATGATTATGTTATTTCTGAACTAAATGCCTATAAAGAACGTGTTGCTATTTATGAACAACGTGCTAAATTTGAGTTGACCACTCGTGAGCAGAAAATGGATGACCAAGTGCGTACAGTAATTAGAAAAAGTAATTTTAGAGAAGAAGTATTGAAACAAGAATTAAATTCCTTGCATGAAAAACTTTCTAAAACAGCTAAGCAAAAACAAGAACTTCAAGAAAATGTGAAAATGCTTGAGCAAGAATTTAATGCAAAGGAATCAAAGCTCTTGAGAGATTTTTATAATCTGAAAACTTTGAAAAACAAACTTGAAAACAAGTTGTACATGCAAGGAAACACCATTCAGACTGCTCACATGATCACTAAGCATAGAGTACTAAGCGATAAGCATAGCGTTCCCATTATAGATAAACCCAACCCTGAGTATGGAAAGATAGCAAAAGCGGCTCAAAGTGTTATCTATGATGGCAATGAGATTCTTAAACCTAGACAAAAACCTAGTTGCATTGAGTGCACTGAGGATGATAAGAAATTAGATAAAGTCACTAGGGAGAAGATGAATAAGAAACTAAATGATCCGAAATGCAAAGAGAAGAAAGTAATTATCACTCCCCATGACTACAAGAAGGAAAACTGGATTTCCTTGAACAATTTTAAGACTCAGACATTGTTGACTCCCGAACAAGTCTTCTGGAAAATGGATTTAGATAAGCAGAAAGCTGAAAATATTGTAGAAACAAACCCTCCCCTTTGGAAAATGCCTAGAGCGACTGTGTATCCTCCTAATACACCAATGCATCTTGTACCTAGAACAATTGCCACTAAAAGCAAGACCTTAATTAGCCAATACGTTATTTTTCAACTATTTGTTGATTTTGAGAAAACTTGCAAGAAAAGGATCACACCCACTGGCATAACTGAAGGAGAAAGGGGTTTTGAACAAATGAAAGAATGTTATTTAACTGAGGTCATGCCTTTCTTTAAACTTCTAAAAGATCACTTTGAGAGTCTTAAAAGGGGATAGAAACGGATATTAAGGGAATGGAAAAGGAATTTGATGCAATAATAGTTGAAATTAGTGACTATGAGCGTGCACTAAAATATAATGAGATTGAGAGGAAGAACTTGCATACATTGAATGAGACTCTTATTACTGAATGTGTTGCTCAAGATGTGTTTTTCACTGCTTCAAATTGCTCTATTAATGCTTCCAAATTTCATGAACTATCTATGGCCCTGAAAGTCTCCCATGATCGTGTCATTGAGCTTGAAAAAACTAATTCTAAACTAAACGAGAAAATTGAACTAGATGATCACGACAATTTCGTTAAGCATTTTTCTAAACTAGAAGTTGAGCATTTTAATTTACAACTAAAATATCAACATCTTAAAGAAAATGTCAAAACCTCAAATGTCAAGACATCTTCAGATGCTCCAGAGTTTGATGCAGTTTTTCAAATTAACAAACGTGATGAACAGATTCAAGCTCAGTGCAACACGATCAGAAAGTTGAAAGCACAAATCTCTCAATTAAAGGGTCAAACGAACAATATGACAGGCTCCCAAATGCTTCCTCCTTTAGATTCTCATAATTCTCAAACGTTTCATCTTCAAAACTTAGTAAATGCTTTACAAACGGAAAACGAAAGTTTTCTAGAAGAAAATGAAAAGGTTAAACGTCATTTCAATGAGTTATTTGAATCAATTAAGGTCACTCGTAACAAGAATAACGAACAAATAGCTTCATTACAAAAGGAAATTGAGAATCTGAAGAGTCAGGTAAAAGGGAAAATGCCAATGACCAATGGGGAGAATGTTGTATCAAAGGTTCACTCTTGTAATAAATATGCTTTATCTGTGACATATGTCCCTCCTCATCTAAGGAACAACAAACTTGCCATTCAAACATACTTCTCATCCCTTAAGGATTGCCTAGAATGTCTGCGTGAGATTGTTGAAGAGGATAAGCTATAAAAACCTCATGATAATGCAATTGGACATGCATGCTTATAAGCCAAACGATCTCAAGAAATCTTAGAATGCTTGATCACAATATGCCCAAAGTCATTAGGTGAGAGAGTTAATCCTTTGATTCCATGCTCAATGCCTAACGCTAAGTATGATATGCATTCGATTCCCAATGTTTTGAATGTGAACCGTAGTATGCCTTTGAGTAGTTCAGATTCTAGATCCGTGAATGCTAAGAAAGAGAACTCAAATATGCCTTCTAGGAGTACCAATCTCAGTACCTCTAGTTTTAAGAAAGTGAACCTTAGTGCACCTGCATGTAGTTCAGATCCCAGCACATCTAAACAGGTGGTGCAAAGAGTAGTAAAACAAAATAATTTTCCCATTCCCTCTACAGGAGTAATCAGTGACATTAAAGGGAGCAGGTCAAAGTCTCAAGACAATACAAGGAATGATAGGACCTCGCAAGCTAAGAATGTGCACTGGAAAAGAGTAGAAGAACAATCTAGGAACTTTAAGTTTGAATCGAATAAAACGAATCGTATTGATTCTAGTATTAGCCATAGGCGTACTGTAATTAATTAGAATTCTGATACTATTTGCAAACCTTGTACTGATGACTGCTTGAATTCTGTTTCTAATCATGAATGTGGTGTTACTGTTCTGCCTAATGATGTTAATTGTCCAGTTAATATTGTTAATGCTAAAATTCATGCTAAGAAGGCTAAAAGGCAAAAACGAAAGAAAGTTAGAAAACAGTGGAAACCCACAGGAAGAACATTCAGTAAAATAGGCTTTTATTGGACACCTGTTGGTCTTAAGAATAATCAGATAATGCCCACTAGAAAATGGATGCCTACTGGTAGAACTATTCCCTTAAGAAGTGATCACACTGTGAACAGGGCTAATACTGACACTAGTACTGCATCTATTCACAACGATTCCATTGCCTCACTTTCTGATATGAATGCTTCTATTTCTGATGTGGGTGTTCCAAACATTGTTACTAACCAAATGGAACCCATTCTTGCATGGGGATCCCAATTATCCAGTTATCCATTCTTGTCTGTGTTCAACTGCAGATCGTTCAAATCGTTCTGTGGTACCTGGACTCAGGCTGTTCCAAGCATATGACTGGAGACCGGTAGCGGCTCATGAACTTCGTGAGCAAATTCATCGGGACTGTTAGATTTGTTAATGATCATTTCGGTGCCATTATGGGTTATGGAGATTATGTTGTTGGTGATAGTGTCATCTCTAGAGTTTACTATGTAGAAGGTTTGGGTCATAATCTGTTCTCTGTTGGTCAATTCTGTGATTCTGATCTAGAAGTTGCCTTCAGAAAACATACCTGCTTTGTTAGAGATCTTAATGGTAAGGAACTGTTAAAACGAACTCATGGGCAAATCTTTACACCATCTCTATCGATGACATGATGAGGGCTTCTCCAATCTGCTTGTTATCAAAGGCTTCAAAAACAAAGTCATGGTTATGGCATCGTCGTCTCAATCACTTGAACTTCGGCACCATCAACGATCTTTCCAGAAAGGACTTAGTTATAGGTTTACCTAGACTAAAGTATGAAAAGGATCATCTTTGTTCAGCATGTCAATTGGGAAAAAGCAAGAAGTATGCCCATAAACCCAAACCTTCCAACTCTGTCACAGAAGTTCTTCATATGATTCATATGGATTTATGTGGACCAATGAGGGTGCAGAATATCTTTGGGAAGAAATATGTGTTAGTTGTGGTTGATGATTACTCTAGATTCACCTGGGTCAAGTTCTTAAGGACAAAGGATGAAACTCCTGATATCATCATCAAACTCATCAAACAGCTGCAGTTTCGACTTAACAAAACTGTCAGAATTATCAGAACAGACAATGGAACTGAGTTTGTCAACAAACAACTTAGTGAATTCTATGAAAGCGTTGGAATCAGCCATCAAAGAAGTGTTCCACGAACCCCTCAACAGAACGGTGTAGTTGAAAGACGAAATCGCACTCTTGTTGAAGCCGCTAGAACAATGCTGATCTACTCAAAGGTTCCAATGTTTCTCTGGGCTGAAGCAATTGCCACTGCATGCTACACACAAAATCGTTCCCTGATTCACACTATTCATGGAAAAACTCCATATGAACTCGTCCACAACAGAAAACCTAATCTATCTTTCCTTCGTGTGTTTGGTGCATTGTGCTATCCAACTAATGAGGGTCAAGACTTGGGCAAACTTAAGGCTAAAGCTGACATTGGAGTATTTGTAGGATATGCACCAAACAAAAAGGGATACCGAATCTACAACAAAAGAACCCGAAATATCATGGAAACAATTCACGTTACGTTCGATGAGCTGACCGGTCAAATGGCTCCTGGACACTCTAGCTCAGGACCCGCACTTCAAAACAGTCCCATTGGTTCAACCCTTGTTCCAAACTCCTCTCAAGAAACTCCATATGTACCTCCATCTGAAGATGATGTAAAGAAATTGTTTGATCCTATGTTTGATGAACTGTATGATTCAATTACTAATGAGGTGCTGATCCCTACAACAAAGGATGCTCATATTCCAGTGAATGAAGTCAATCCCTCAGTCTCAATATCTTTAAGTCAAGAAGCACCTGGTGCTGATCCTTCAGTCTCATCAACAAATCATCATTCTTCAAATGTACATCATGGAAATGTTTCTGGCATCAATGATGAAGTTAATCCCTTTGTGACTCCTAAAGATGCTCCATTTGAAAACATATTTGCTACTCCTGAATCATCATCAGAACCATCTTCTTCAGGAGACATCGACTCAGCTACCTCAGTTCCTCAACAACTGCCACATGAACACCTCAGAAAATGGACTCACGATCACCCCTTAGACAACATCATTGGAAATCCCTCTCGTCCTGTATTAACCCGGAAACAACTCGCAACCGATGCCTTATGGTGCTTCTTCAACTCCGTACTATCTAAGATTGAACCAAAAGATGTTAAAACTGCCATGAATGAAGATAGCTGGTTCAATGCCATGCAAGATGAAATTCATGAGTTTGATCGTCTTGATGTATGGGAGTTAGTACCGGCTCCAGACTGTGCTATGATTATAGCTCTCAAATGGATCTTCAAAGTAAAACTTGATGAGCATGGTGATATGTTGAAGAACAAGGCTCGATTAGTTGCTAAAGGATATCGTCAAGAGGAGGGTATAGACTTTGAAGAATCTTTTGCTCCAGTTGCTCGAATCGAGGCAATCAGAATCTTTCTGGCTAATGCTGCTAGTAAGAACATGGTAGTATATCAGATGGATGTAAAGACGGCATTTCTGAACGGAGATCTTAAAGAATTCGTCTACGTCAGCCAACCTGAAGGATTTGTGAATCAAGAGCATCCTACTCACGTTTATCGTTTGAAGAAGGCTCTTTACGGTTTAAAGCAAGCTCCAAGGGCATGGTATGATACACTGTCAAAGTTTCTTCTATCAACCGGATTCATCAAAGGAGCAGTTGATCCTACATTGTTCACCAGGAAGTCAGGCAAACATTTAATTCATGTTCAAATTTATGTTGATGATATTATTTTTGCCTCGACAGACCCAATGGAATGTGATCGTTTTTCAAATGAAATGAGTTCAAAGTTTCAAATGTCAGTGATGGGACAAATGTCATTTTTCTTGGGATTACAAATTTCTCAATATCCCGGAGGCATTTTCATAAATCAATCTAAATATGCAACAGAGATTTTAAAGAAATTTGGATTTGATTCAAGTGACCCTGTTGACACCCCCATGATTGACCGAACCAAACTAGATGAGGACCTCTCAGGGATCATGATTGACCAAACAAAATATCGTAGTATGATTGGATCCCTGATGTACCTCACAGCTAGTAGACCAGACATCTTGTTCGCTGTTTGCATGTGTGCTAGATACCAGGCTAAGCCTACTAAAAAGCACCTTGAAGCGGTTTAAACGGGTCTTTCGGTATCTCCAAAGAACCATCAATATGGGACTTTGGTACCCAAAAGACACCGGTATGTCACTAACAGCATATGCAGATGCAGATCATGCAGGGTGTCAAGATACTCGTCGAAGTACGTCAGGAGGTGCTCAGTTTTTGGGTGATAAGCTTGTGAGCTGGTCTTCAAAGAAGTAAATGAGTACTTCTATTTCCTCTACAGAGGCTGAATACATAGCCATGTCATCTTGTTGTGCTCAAATCTTATGGATGAGATCTCAATTATCTGACTATGGCTTTGTATTCAACAAAATCCCTCTGTACTGTGATAATAAAAGTGTTATTGCTCTCTCATGCAACAACGTTCAACACTCAAGAGCAAAGCATATCGACATTCGACATCATTTCATCAGGGAACAAGTGGAAAAAGGTGTGGTGGAACTATATTTTGTGAGGTCTGAATATCAGTTAGCAGACATCTTCACCAAATCTCTTCCAAGAGAACGTTTTGAGTTTATTCTTCCACGTCTTGGCTTGAAAAGCCTTCAACCAGAAACACTCAAACGTCTTCAAGAGGAAGACGAGGAGTAAAGGTCTTTCTTCTTCTATCTCTTGTATATATCTATTCGAAAAACAAAATACAAAAATATAAAACTTTCAAAATCCATAAAAATTTGAAAAATTCGAAAAATCTTCAAAAAAATATTGTCATTTTGTCATGTTTATCTCGATTCGATTATATCTACGGTCTTGATGTTGTCATTCAAAGAATGACACGGGACTTTAAATGTTGTTCGAATTTTTATTAAAAAAATAAATAAATAAAAAATAAAAAATAAAATAAAAAATATTTTTGGGAGAAAGAGAAAAAATGGTTTATTGTCATTTTTTCAGGCAATAACCCGGGTTTAAAAGAAAGAACAGAGCCATGTTTTATCATGTTTTCAAAATTCCATGCTCTGATTCTATAAACATTTATCTGCTGAAAACTAAATGCTTTGAAAAATAACTCGATCTCTATTTTTGATAATCATCAGGACTTATTTGTCAAAATCTCTATCTCTCAATCAACAACCTATGTCATTGATTGAGGGGGAGAATGATTTCAATTAAATTAAAAAGTTATTTGGCATTATTAAATTCTTTTCAAAAGATGTACATGCATGTTCTTATCAGTTAAAACGCTTTCATAATCAAGTCACAATTCCCCTTAAAAGCTTTCAAAGTCAATTTAAATCAATAAGAGATCACAAATCTCAAATGATTTGATAATTGTGATCGGGGGAGAATGTGTGATTTAAATTGGATTTAAACTGATAATTAGGTAAATGGTTTTATAAGGATGTACATGCTATCCTGCCCACATGTGACAAACGATTTCAAATTTTCCATGCACATGTTGAGGGGGAGCATCTATCTTAAACCTATGATTTGAAATGTGATCAACTTATCTCAATGTGCAAGGTCCCTCTAGTATGTGCAAAACTCTTTTCAAATCTCGAGGCACATATTGAGGGGGAGCGAATTTATGGAAACCTCATCCTTCCCGGAAATGCTATTTCTACTTGATTTGATGTGGGAAGTGATGTTGATATCTTTTAGAAAATGGTAATCAAAGAAGTTAATTCTTTCTCTTGCCTCCGTGTGCAAAACATTTTCAAATATTTGATGCACATGTTGAGGGGGAGTTCTCGTTCTAAAAATATCAAAAACAATTCGGGTACAAAATGCTTTGATAATATATCACAAGTATCTGAATTGATTTTCAAATGGTTTTCAATTGGATCCAATGGCAGATGAACAATACCAAATAGACCGACCAACTTTACTTTATGTACGATGATATAAGGATGATAAGGTTAGGTATTGGTTCCCATGATCCGCCAAAACCGGAGGGATCTACCCAGGGACAATCCACCAGTTAGTGTAGAAGTCCTTAGGTATGATGATAAAAGGAGAAAAGTGAGATATGGGAAGAGTGCGGACTGAGATAGAGCAAGTACTGGAACAAACCCAACAAGGTTCTTGCTATGAAGTCTCGGTAAGCACTGAAGGGGTTGAAGAATTAAAAAGAACTGAATGAAAGAAAGGGTGAAAACAAATAGCCCTCCATTTATTCAACCTTAGGGCAGATACCGGGTTCAATTCATATGCTACTGATGGTAACATCGGTATTGAAGACAAGACGTCATGGACCCAGTGACGCACTGCACTTCAACTTTCCAAACCACTCAAGTTCCTCTTAAAAGGACTTGTTTCATTCTCACGGGGAACCGACATTATCTATCGACTTTCTCTTAGAGATGGTTGATATTGAAGAAGGAGACCCTCTCCCTAGTCTCCGGCACAGGATCCAAATATGCACATATTGAGTCTAGAGCCACGAGATCATCAATAAATCTCATTAGGACACTTTCAATGAAGACTCTCTGTTTCACACAATGTGGAAAGAGAGATTATATCTTGAGTCCTACGCATTATCCTTGTGGTATTGCCAGAACATCTGAGTGATGTGTTTACATATTCACTATGAAGATGGAAAGCCTTCTGGAGCCAACATCAAACAAGCTCCTGGTAGGTGGCATGTGAGATCTATTATATAGATCAACCATGTGACAACTGAACAGAAACAATGGGGCGATTCAATCTCTTGAATCAATCCTGGTTCAGGTTATGGATTGACGGATACCTTTGAAAAACCGGTCGTTGTGCTTAAAATCTCTTTTCTTTAGCACATCGACCGTGTACTCATTTTTCATACCAAAAGGTGTTTTTATGATTGATAATTGATTTTCAATAAAACCTTCGTTGTATTGCAAAAACAATTTCTATTGAGCAATACACGATTGTTTTTCAAATCTCTTTTCATCAATCAGTGGATTTAAAATTCGCTGGTTCACTCACTCCGTGTTGTCTTCTTTGAGACGTTCCGGTTTGAGAACAGCTAAAGCAGCTGCGAAACCCTGTCAAGGAAATTCTTCGGAATTATACCTGATCACAGGCAGTACATGTACTGATCAACGGGGAACCGTGGGCCGTGTACCTCAATTCAATGAAAGTGATCAAAGACACTTTCGTGCGATTTATTGCTAACTGTTGTATGCAGGTACACCCGACGTTTGCAACTGATCAGAATGAAGCGGTCAATCCATAGCCGCATGCTCACTTAACACATTCAACTCAAAGAAATCATGATTAGTGCATCAATGACTCTGATATTTTCACTCCAAGCTTCTGCTACGCTGCTGCCAATATCATGATTCAACAAATGCTTCCGCTACTCTGATGAGAAGACATCATGATCCAGAATGTGAGCATGTCGGTCCTAAAGTCACAACGCCACAAAGGATGTATTAGAGATTTTTGATAGCTGATGATCTCAAAAGATGGCTCAAAATTATTATCACGTGGATCAGTAAAAGACCTCCACTTGGAGTATCCAAACATCCAATGTGAAGAATCAATGACTACGAGCTTAGAAGCAAAGGACTACATCAAGAATGCAAGAACAATTTTTTTGTAATATCTAATTGTATTCAATGTAATTTTGGTACATGATTGAGGTGACCTCCCTTAGGGGGAGATTGTTAGGAATTAGAAATTCCCGGTATTAAAGAGTCGGTCACCTCAAGTATATGTAATCGTTAGAAAGCTCGTAGTCGTAGTTATCTTATGTTAAGTAGTATATATTTTAGTATCACCGTGGAGGACGGACGGGTCTTTACCCACTGTATGCCTGATCCACAGCCCGATGTGTGGCGATTTATGTAAGACTATAAATACTCTCTACCTTCCAAGGTAGAGAGTTGGAGCTCATAATAATATCTTTCACTTTCTCTCACTAAGTTCCCTAAACCTCTAACTTTCTCTCTCTAGAATCCCACTTATTCGCCACCTTGTTGTTATGGTTTGATGTGTATGTGAAAAGTTATATCTTACAAAGCCCTTGTGTTTAAGGTAACAAAGATAGAAAATGTAATCCCGTCAATGTCGTTCCATTTACGAGTTAGGAGCGATTCCAACAATCTTCCCCCAATGGGACGACATAAGGGATTACTTACACCATTTCCTACAAGTATAAAAAACAAATAAAGAAAGGTCTTCATAAGCTCTTCAAATGCTGAGGATGATGAAAGTTTACGCTCTTTGTCTTCTTCGTGTACCTCGACTTGAGAACCGTTTTCTTCACTTGTAGGTAAATGATGTAATATGCATAAATTGGATTAACTTCCCCCCAATTCATGCCGCATGTCTTTAGCAGCTTCTCCGTACACTCCTTTTTGGTGAAGTTTCTGAATCAGCTTCCCCCCAAACTGACAACCGTCTTCAGCAGATTCGAAACTTTGATGTAGTGACCATTTCCTCTAACTTTTGAAGTTTTCAGTACGCAGCAGAATTTGTAGATGAGCAGTAAACCACACAAGGTAAATCTGACTTATTGCGGAAAATCCGTTCGGAGGTAACATGCAAGAAATCAACAAGATCTTCTCACATATTTAGATGCTTCACACCAAACAATCTGCGAAAGACGAGATGAAACGACTTCCCCCTGAATGTTGCGGTCTATCGGAATAATAGTTACTTGTGAATATGCAATTACTCGATAAAGTAACCGTGTGTAAGGCATCATAACATCATATTTAGGTAACTTCACGCACGATAACTCTGTGAAAGTGAGACGATAACACCAACTTGAGAAATTTGCACCACAGATCGTCTCATTTCTTCCCCCTGATTGAAGAAATTCATGAAGGGAAATGGGTTTTCGAAAAAAATCCAAAAATATCAAAGAAGCAATGAACACCTATACTCTCTTCCCTCTGATGTTTTCAATGAATCAGAATCATACACCACGTATGTTGATGATGAATTGGAGACAGCGAAACCATGTATGTCCAAGTAATCGAACAATTGTGAAGTACCATAAATATCATGTGAGAATCAATTGCTGATAAGACTTCTCTACTCGTGTATACTCTTCTCAGCTAACTCTTTACCGAACCCATTATCATTCTGACGGCTTTTTGTAGTGACTACTGATGGAGAAAATCCAATATGACGAACTTGAGACTGAGGTAAAATAACCCGAACTTCTGACTTAAACTTGCACTATTTTCAGACGAAGAACCCTTTTCCTTAACACCATCAAAAAAGGGTAAACTTAAAGTTTCTCAAATTATCCACACCTTAGTGTGACACTTGAGCATAACAACGTAACTCCTTAAAAGTGATAGTTATACGCTGTGAGCACAACAACGTAACTCCGTACATCAGGTATAACTAGACAACTCAAGTCTTTGTCATTCATAACGGTTAAAGCTCGAACAAGGATCTCAAAAAATCATGCATCTAACCAACCCCGATATCTTCAGATACTAAGTACACGCACCCGTGATATCCCACTTCAACCTCAAATAAATAATAGTGAATTCGCGTCGTAGTCACATCTTACGGTTACATGCTCAAAACTAGCCTTCATTAACGGTTGAAATGAATTTGATAATGGTTCCCGATCTTGTCAAAAATTTGTATCCCCGTGAAAATTTGTAACAACCGAAATACCACTCTTCTAAGATTTGTCCCAAAAAAATTAACACTTTGTATTTAAAAAATACATTTGAGTAAGTAAATTTTAGCTCCATGTGTTAAAATTTGGATAAAAATTTGAGCTCATTCCAAGTATTGTAAAAATTAAGCCCATCTCATGTCACGATTAGTTAATAATCATAGCCCAAACCAATTAATAACTGATCAGCCCAAGACACATAAACCAATTTCTGATCCAACTTATACGAAGCCCAATCCAATAGTTAATATTGATCCACAGTCCAAAGTACCATAGGCCCGCCCGATTATATAAGCGTATCCCAAGCTTGATCCAAAACTACGCCTTACCCTAATAACCCGGGTATAAAACTCCTCATCTCAACATTAACCCTAATCACAAAACACATACTGTTTCTACTTGCAGCCACAAAAAAATTTGCCCCCTATAATCATCTTAAACTCACTTTCTCACACCTATCGCATCATTATCAATACCTGTTAAATCCGACCACTCTCATTTTAATTTTAAATGTGTACGGTGCTAAGAAACCTACGATCAATATTACGGCTTCTAGATCATTGGTTGGTCTCGGGTAGGTTTTATAATGATGTTTAGTTGTGATTACGATTTGTAGTTCATTTAAACAAATCGAAGAAATGAAATAACATAATTCTTATATTCATGTCTTTAAATTCGGATAATATCACAAGATATGGATCAGTGATGATTTTGTTTTTCGTATGAATGATCATTAAGATCTATTGACTTTTGAAGCACATGAAAAAAAATGAAACTGAGATTCATTATCATTCGTTTCGAGTCTTTGTTTTGATTGAAAGTGAGTTAAGACAAGTGTTGGTGATGGATATGGTTGTGGTATAGAGATGAAACTGTCATGATTGATGTATGAGATAAGATGAAGGTTTGGATTTAGATTGATGGATATTGGTTTGAGGTCTTAATGTATTCTTAGTTTGTTAAATCGATATGGACCGAGGATGGTTAAAACAACCTGAGGTCGTGACCTTTTTGGTATGTTTGGTTGTGGTCAAGGTCAAAGTAGTCTCTTCTTCATCTTTATCTCTGGTCTTACGCGTAGAATAAAGAAACGGTTTAGGCGTAACAGGTCTTACACGTAAGACCTTATGCGTAAACATCCCTTACGCGTAAACATGGTCTTATGCGTAAACTTGGTCTTACGCATAAAGCTTATGCGTAAGCATAGGCTTATGCGTAAAAACCTTACGCGTAACAGTCCTTACGCATAACTTTCCAAGTTATGCGTAAATATATCTGAAGATGGTTCCTTAGGCGTAAAAATACCCCTTAGGCGTAAGAAAAAAGGGTTTTAACCCTTTGACTTTTCTGCTCCGGCGAGTATTCCGACCACTTTTCCGTTCAGATGCATAAACCCAGAAAGATGGTACAAAAACCACACTTTTTGACCCATTTTAGACCATGATAATAAGACAAGATGACCAAAACAGGTTCACGTGGATTGATACAAAATGTTATACGAGTTGTAAAAAAATGAATAAAAACTGATGTGAACAAAGCAGTTACAAAGCAATTTATGACATATGTTTTTTGTTAATCCATAAAATGTTTTGACCATAAAGGATACTTAACTTGTTAAAATCTGTTTAAACCCAAAATATTTTATTAAAGGTTAAGGCTTTGACAGATTTACAAGATAATTTTGACAAGAAAACATCACCGAAAATCAATCCATTATAAAAATCCGACCTTGCTCTTGATACCAATGTTAGGATCGAATATGTGGATGATTTGGTGAATCGGGAGGTCTTGGAAGATGGAAGAACACCATCTTCAAGTTAGAGAGAGAGAGACTAGAGAGAAGGGAGAGAACTATGTGTTTTATTATTGATGAAAGGTAAAGCTTACACTAAGAATCTCACCCTCCTAGGAAAGTCTATGAGGGTATTTATACCTAAACACATATAACTATGACTAAATGACTGATAAGGTTTTAAAATGTACCTTTTTTAGGGGTCGTTTAAGCCCTTATTTGATCACTTTTGTATCCGTTATTGCTTAATATCGTTCCTTTTTCACTTTTTAGGTCTCTTGAAGGAAAACTGCTGTAATGGCACTTATTTGGACGAAAAGGCGCGGATATATGAAGAAAATGGCCAAAGTCAAGAATCAAGACATTCAAGCTGCTAAATTACAAGGGGACGGCGTCACTGCTTAATTTGCGACGCCGTCGGAGGAATTTGTGACGACACAGAAGAGAAATTGCTAGTTTTTGGAGGACGGCGTCGGGCTTTAAAAGAGTAGGCCGTCGCAACTCAGACGGCCTAGATTCAATCCAGACGGCGTCAGAAGCTAAAGAGGACGGCGTCACAAGTATAAGGTGACGCCGTCGCAAGATTAACTTGGCCAAGACGAAACCCTAATGACGGCGACACGACGGCATCACAAATCATAAGGTGACGCCGTCGCACATGTAATCTTATATATAGAATCCGAATTTTTCAGTTTTAGAGAGTAGTCTTTTGGGTAAACTTTTGGAGTAAAACCTAAACCGAACCAAGGTCGTATTTTAGGGTTCTAAACCCTATCTTACACCAAGATAAGTTGTTTACTTCATTTATTTAATTATGTCTTCAATTATTTGTGTGTATGCTTGCATGTTCTCCATGTCCGGCTAATTTACTTGTGTGTTTGCTTAGGGAATATGAAACTTAATTATTGAATATTGATTGGTTGTTTCTTATCTTAGTTGATTAATGATCTAGTAATGCGATAGGTCATTCGTTGTGTACTTAATGCTTGATTAATCTTTGTGAACCTTAGGTTATAGCACATTGAGTTGTTGTAAGCTAAAATATCCAAAGAGGCCTTAGAGTTAGAGTTTATCATCCCTAGTGGGTTTTGTAGACGAGACCCTTTGGTAACTTCAAAGAGTTAGGGAGAAACGCATACCCCACAACTTTAGACACACAACACAACTAGGAATAAGGACGTGACAATTCAACCACCAATAGGAGATAATTAAGGAGTAGTAAAACCTAAGTAAACACATCTTTAAACTATCATACGAGCACACAATAATTAGACATAGACTACCACCACCTTAGTTTAGATAATTAGATAATAGTAGAGTAATCGGTAGAAATACCAACCCCCCAAATCCAAACCCCGAGATTCATACTTTTCCTTTTCTAAAAAAATATAAAAAGATAAAAAATAATCTTCCTCAACCCCAACCTTTGCGTAGTAACTTCTCACTAGCATTCCTATTCCCCTAGAGAATGATATCAATTCCTGTGGCTTACCCTAATACTACACTACAATGATTAGGTTCACTGCCTAGGGTGTTGAAAAACTTGCTCGACGAAAAGGAAGTTCCTTTGACCCCGAACGCGCTGTGTAAGCGTATTAAGTTTTTGGCACCGCTGCCGGGGAATAGAATAGCTAGTTAGTAGTCCACCTCGTTTAGGTTTCTTTGCTTGATTCCTATCAAGTAAACTTTTTTCTCATTTTTAGCTTCCTTTTAGTCTATCCCCCTTCTTTGTGTTTGTATTCGTAAAACCCTTTTCATTTGTCGCTATGGCAAGTGAAATTGCATTTGCATCATTAACAAATGAGGAACAGTTGAATTTCGCAGATTGGTTTGGTTTTAATTGTTCTAATGAATTTGTGAGTGAACTTAGAGATATCCAAAAGGAGATGGGTGTAAGGTTGGATGGATTTGATATATTCTGTACTTGTGTGGCTTCTACTCAACAATCGTTGTCAGGATCAACTCCTTTTAGTGACACCATCTGGAGAATTTTTCAGAAAATCCTCCTATGCATAAACCATCAATTGAATGATCTTAGGCACCATGATCAAAAAGACCTAGTTTTTAAGAACATGGAACCTAAACCCGAACAAGATTGTGAGATGGTTATAGTTGAACTGCCTAGTTGCATGCGTGGGATAGATTTCAAAGCATATGAAACGCGTGAGGAATCCTTTAGGAAAATAGAACATAGTGATCAAATTTTTGAGAATAATTCTTATGAATCAGACCAAGAATTTGAAATGGCTAAAGAAGGATTTGAGATGCTTAGGAGTGTATTTGGGTCAGATCATACTAAAACACATGATGAACATTTAGGAGGTCTAGATATAATGGAGAAAAAGGTGGAAACTCCAAGCCCACAAGCCCTACCATCACTTGAGGAACACACATCACCTATAACTTACCCGGAAGAAGTAGAAGAGACTATAGGAACCCCGATTGATAGAGAACCTTTGGACCAAACGCCACTAGAGAATGTAGGTTTAGATTCTTGTTGTCATGACCTCTCTCTTAGTCCTAGGGAAGTTCCTATTTTTGATGAACCGGAGCCTCAACCAAAAACCTTACCTAATTTTCCCTCTTTAGATGTGAATCTTGGAATTGAATTAGGCCCCAATCCACCCATCAAAATAGATAGTCCGGGTAGTTTCTTGATAAAGGTGGTAGATTCTAGGCCATGTAGAGTAGAAGCTAATATAGGAGTAACCCATGACCTTACACACTTATATCACCCATTCATGGTTGATAACAAGAAACACTATGGGTTTAAACCGGGTTTATTAGGTCAAGATGGATCCTTAACTAAGAATCTTTTGAAGTTGATAGAAGATGATCCATTTTTAGGAGAGAGATTTGATTCACCCGCTACACCAATAGACTTAGGTAAGCTTATAATGAATAGAGCACACTCCTTTGAGCATATAAATCACCCATCACCCTCTCCTCACGTAGCAAATTTCCACCCTAAGGGTGTGTATTGCTACTATCACCCGCACTTAAACTTAAGTGTAGGGAAAACCTCCCCTTTATCCGTTAAATAAGGGTAGAGTCAGGCTCGTGACTCGAACAAAAACAAGCGCTTCTTGGGAGGCAACCCATGTGTTTTTCCTTTTTCATTTTTATTTGTGTGTCATATATCTTTTATTAATTGTTTATTCTCATGTTTAAATTTGTAAAAATGCTTTATTTTGTTTTTAACCTCATCTTAATTGCATATAAAGATATTTTACATAAAGGATAAGTGTAGGGAGGATTACACACGTTTTCAAAAGAAACGTAAACATGAGAATAACAATTAACTAAAAGATATATTTGTGTGTTTGTTCGAGTCAAATGCTTGTATCGAGTCATAATGGATGTTTTGCAGAAACTTTTCCAGATTCTAAAGATATAAATTTTCCAGAATTTTTTCCAGAAAATCGCAGACCAGTTTTTGTCAGGATAACCTGACGGCGTCAGGATCGCAACCTGACGGCGTCAGGAAGGAGTAAAAACAACTGATTACTTTTTTCTCGTTTTCTGAGCTACTTATAAATTTTTGGAATTTTCCAGGTCTTAATTTTCCAGAAATTCTGTAAACATCCATTCCACAAGCATTATATCCTAGTTTAAATCGAGTCTTATATATATTATTACCGCCGATTTTACGCGAAGGTTTCGTTTGTTTTCTTCAAGTGTGCAGGTTTAATTTATCAAGAAGAAGTTACATAAGATTGGAAGGAGCTTTTCACGCATAAATTCTTCTTGGAAAGGATTTAACCACCACTTCACACGGATCCTACCGAGCTAATCAGGGGAGTACTAGTTTCTTTCGTTTTTAATTACCTTCCATTATCATAACTTTGATACTTTCGGGGAACATTGGGGACAATGTTCAGTTTAAGTGTAGGGAGGGAAAATAAAACGAGAACTTTGAAACTATGCTTATCCTTGATTATTTGCTTTGCCCAATTGTATTTGTGTAATAAACCATGAGAAAATGTCGGTTAGGGTAATTTTGGCACCAAATTTAAAATTTTTCATAACATATAGGAGTGGGCCATTAGTCTTAACAAAAGCGTCTCACGGATAGGAAGTTGCATGACTAGCACAAAAACCTTTTACCACCTAAATTCCACCAAAAATGTGAGGATCGCCCTTAGATTAGTAGGAATTAAAGCATTCATCTTTAATGCTTAGAGTGTGAACCGGTAGTATATTAGATTCTAGAACTTGTTTTGTGATGCATTCCGAGATCGCTAGTCAGACTGCACTTGTGTAGTTAGGAATAACTAAATGATAAGAGGCATTAGGATAACCCTTGTTTGATACCCGTAATATAATTACTTCTTCCACATCGGTTGAGTAATTCCCCCACACCTTTGCGTTGTACTCATCTTTAGTACACGATACCCCTAGTTAACCCCTCAGAGCCTATCCTTTTCGCGGTTCTCGTGATGTTTCGGTTTTCTGGAATATTGATGAAGAGCATTGTTTACACCCCACCCCCAAATGTACACCCAAATCGCCTTAGCCTACCTTGTATGCACTCACTTTTAGTGCATTATTGTTATCACCCTAAACCCTTAGTTCAATTATCTAATTACTTGCATGAGTTGCTAAGTTGAGTCATATCTTTTGTACACAGTTTTGGGACGATTGGGACTCATGGGAAATGTTAAAGTTTTAAATGACTAAAAGGGAACACCAATTCCTTTATCTGCGTAATAACGTACTCCAAGTGTTTTGATCTTTTCAATTCGGGTCATATTAGTGTTAGAGTAATAAAAACTCAAGTGTAGGGATGTGCTATAAATCCCTATTATTTTGATGTTATCGTAGAGGATGGTAGAGTAAAAGTGTATGAAAAAAAAAATCGAAAAAAAATAGAAAAAGAGAAAAAAAAAACTTACGGGCTACCATCCTACATCTATCTTTAAATTTATGTTTGTTTATTTAAGTTATCTAGAGTTTAGAGTGTCGAGTCTTGGCTTAGCAACGCCATTCTTCGTATGCACTTAACATAGAGATTTTTGACTTGCCACCACTAAATAGCCTATCCCACCAAACCCTTTGTTTCCCTACCGTAAGCCTAACGTTACAACCCTTTAAAGACATCTTTGATAGTCTTTCCTAGGTGCTTACGCCAAAGCGATGGAGGTTTGATCTATTCTCAAGCCTATGGTAATCTATGTACTAGGACCGGTTAATGAGTGTTTATCTTCCATTTCCAATTTGCTATTTTTTGATATACACCCGAGAGATGTGAGTATCCAAACACCCTATGTGAGGTGCTAGTATGTAATTTCCGTGCTTGTTATGACTTTTGCGGGGCTTATATGTGTTGTGGACTGTTTTAAACCAATGCTTCATGACCCCTAACTTATAAATTAATTGGCTAAAAGCATATTTGCTTGAGGACAAGCAAATATCAAGTGTACGGATATTTGATAAGGTTTTAAAATGTACCTTTTTGAGGGGTCGTTTAAGCCCTTATTTGATCACTTTTGTATCCGTTATTGCTTAATATCGTTCCTTTTCACTTTTTAGGTCTCTTGAAGGCAAACTGCTGTAATGGCACTTATTTGGACAAAAAGGCGCGGATATATGAAGAAAATGGCCAAAGTCAAGAATCAAGACATTTAAGCTGCTAAATTACAAGGGGACGGCGTCACTGCTTAATCTGCGACGCCGTCGGAGGAATTTGTGACGACACAGAAGAGAAATTGCTAGTTTTTGGAGGACGGCGTCGGGCTTTAAAAGAGTAGGCCGTCGCAACTCAGACGGCCTAGATTCAATCCAGACGGCGTCAGAAGCTAAAGAGGACGGCGTCACAAGCATAAGGTGACGCCGTCGCAAGATTAACTTGGCCAAGACGAAACCCTAATGACGGCGACACGACGGCGTCACAAATCATAAGGTGACGCCGTCGCACATGTAATCTTATATATAGAATCCGAATTTTTCAGTTTTAGAGAGTAGTCTTTTGGGTAAACTTTTGGAGTAAAACCTAAACCGAACCAAGGTCGTATTTTAGGGTTCTAAACCCTATCTTACACCAAGATAAGTTGTTTACATCATTAATTTCATTATGTCTTCAATTATTTGTGTGTATGCTTGCATGTTCTCCATGTTCGGCTAATTTACTTGTGTGTTTGCTTAGGGAATATGAAACTTAATTATTGAATATTGATTGGTTGTTTCTTATCTTAGTTGATTAATGATCTAGTAATGCGATAGGTCATTCGTTGTGTACTTAATGCTTGATTAATCTTTGTGAACCTTAGGTTATAGCACATTGAGTTGTTGTAAGCTAAAATATCCAAAGAGGCCTTAGAGTTAGAGTTTATCATCCCTAGTGGGTTTTGTAGACGAGACCCTTTGGTAACTTCAAAGAGTTAGGGAGAAACGCATACCCTACAACTTTAGACACACAACGCAACTAGGAATAAGGACGTGACAATTCAACCACCAATAGGAGATAATTAAGGAGTAGTAAAACCTAAGTAAACACATCTTTAAACTATCATACGAGCACACAATAATTAGACATAGACTACCACCACCTTAGTTTAGATAATTAGATAATAGTAGAGTAATCGGTAGAAATACCAACCCCCCAAATCCAAACCCCGAGATTCGTACTTTTCCTTTTCTAAAAAAATATAAAAAGATAAAAAATAATCTTCCTCAACCCCAACCATAGCGTAGTAACTTCTCACTAGCATTCCTATTCCCCTAGAGAACGATATCAATTCCCGTGGCTTACCCTAATACTAAACTCAACGATTAGGTTCACTGCCTAGGGTGTTGAAAAACTTGCTCGACGAAAAAGAAGTTCCTTTGACCCCGAACGCGCTGTGTAAGCGTATCAATGACATAACAAGCCCTTGTGTTTAAGGTAACAAAGATAGAAAATGTAATCCCGTCAATGTCGTTCCATTTATGAGTTAGGAGCGATTCCAACAGTCCATGCTCCAATGAATATACATACGTTGAAAAAGACCTTATCTGCCAATGATTCTTGCCATATAAATGTTGAATGTCTTACTCAAGGTAACGTCTTTCATTTATTTGTAAACCGTCTGACACATGTAACTGCTCACTGCAGCCTAACACTTCATCTTCTGTTAATATGATAGGTGTAAGTATACCATAGACAGGCACATGTGGCAGCTCACGTTGTCATAGTAATTATATACAACCATCAATTACAGGTAAGTACATGCACAATTTGAATTCATATTTATTCTGGATATCCACGGTATTGATCTTTCTTTTTCTTTTAAATGTTAGCAATTTTTGGGATGCCTAATACTATGTCACCTATTATTCTTACTATTATAGGGTGTTACCAGTGGTCCACAGCTAATTTTGTCTGGCTCATCCGCAAATAATAGTCGACACACGCCAGTTAACAAAGTTATTCGACAACTCATTTCTTCCTTGCAAGGGTTCGCCGGTTTGTTCGACATCTAATACTAACTTAACCACATGTTAATATGCAGCCATGAAGTACCGCCCATGGGTAAATTTTTCCGCTTCACATGGAAATAATATTTCTTTTATGTTTTTCGTAACGTAGCTCAATATTATTATCTATTCAACTCCGTTTACTTCTGCTTTTTATACTCATGTAAGCTTTTGTTTCCCTTTTTCTCATATGCACAGTCCCTCTATTGAAGTATATGTTATCTGCTTACAGGAAAGCACCTTGGGTATGACTACACCACCCTTTCTTGGTCAAGCTATGGCGATCATTGGCATAACCTACGCCGCATAGTATCCCTTGAGTTATTATCTGCTCGTCGGCTACAAACCCTAAACTCTATCCGTGTTGGCTAAGAAAGTATACCAAGGCGCAATGAAATATGGGACGATTGAAATGAAATCTATGTTCTTCGAGTTGATGTTGAATGTAATGATGATAATGATTGCTGGGGAAGAGTTACAATGGCGATTTCGGGGCAGATTTGGAGGATGCATGGAGGTTTAAGGAGATTGTGATGGAGTTACTATGGTGATCCGGGGAAGATTTGGAGGATGCAAGGAGGTTTAAGGAGATTGGCGATTCCGGGGAAGATTTGGAAGATTTGGAGGATGCTAGAGACCATCGTCAAATAACAAGAGTTGTAAAAGTCATCAGGAAAAGGCAGGCGCTTTGAGCATCATGGTGACAAATGGAACAAAAAATTGGATCTTGAAGCTGGCCACACAGGAAGCCCATAAATAGAAAACCCGGATGATCTACCCTTAGGGGGAGATTGTTGGAACAAAAAAAGTGTAAATTATTAGTGCAGGGTCTTCAATTTACATTTTGTTATATACTAGGGTATGTTGTTAGGAATTAGAAATTCCCGGTATTAAAGAGTCGGTCACCTCAAGTATATGTAATCGTTAGAAAGCTCGTAGTCGTAGTTATCTTATGTTAAGTAGTATATAGTTTAGTATCACCGTGGAGGACGGACGGGTCTTTACCCACTGTATGCCTGATCCACAGCCCGATGTGTGACGATTTATGTAAGACTATAAATACTCTCTACCTTCCAAGGTAGAGAGTTGGAGCTCATAATAATATCTTTCACTTTCTCTCACTAAGTTCCCTAAACCTCTAACTTTCTCTCTCTAGAATCCCACTTATTCGCCACCTTGTTGTTATGGTTTGATGTGTATGTGAAAAGTTATATCCTACAATTGGTATCAGAGCCATGGTTAGATCATATCTTGCACATCTTTGGGTTTCTAGTGGTTTTTAGGTGGTTTTTGAGTTTGAAAAAGTTTAGTGGTTTTTTGCATCATTTGGTTGATTTCTTGTGTTAAAGTTTGAATTTTGTTAGTACTTTTATGTTTAGAATCATCACAAGTGTTTAGGTTTTCATTTGGTAAGCTTGAATCATCTTGGTTGGGTTGTTTTTGGATTGAAAAGTGAAGTTTATATGGTTTTTCTTGCTAGCGACTTAGCTCACGGATTATTTTCTTCATAGCGACTTGCTTTACAAATTTGTAGCGAGTTACAGTTTTAGACCTAGCGAGTTAGATCTAGCGAGTTAAAGTACAAGTAGTGGACTCTCCACTACGAGTAGCGACTTGGTGGTAGCGACTTGGTCTGTAGCGAGTTGCTCTTTAGCGACTTGTATCTTTAGCGACTTGAGTAGCGAATTGCTGCCAAAATTTTGCTAGCGACTTGAGTCTTAGCGAGTTACTACTTAGCGACTTGGATTTGTCTAGCGACTTGGGACTCTAGCGACTTAGTGGTGTAGCGAATTAAGTGTTAGCGACTTAGTGCATTATCTGTTAGCGACTTAGTGCATTATCTTCTAGCGACTTAGTGCATTATCTTCTAGCGACTTGAGTGAGTGTTTACGGTTTTCTCTTGATTTAGTAAAATCCCGTGAAAGAATCTATTTCCCGGTTTAATCATAGAGTTATAAAATCCCGTTTAATCTGTTAACATGTCTACCAACGTTCCTACTATCATCTCCACTGTTGCCGAGGATGTTCAAGCAGCTGGCTCAGATACTCGTCCACCCATGCTTGACAGAACTGACTATGATTCTTGGGCTCAACGAATCAGATTGTACTGCCTTGGAAAGGAAAATGGTGTCAACATTCTCAAATCAATTGATGAAGGACCGTATCGAGTTGAGACGACTAGAGATATACTTGATACTAATGATGATGGAACTCCTATTTACGGAATGGACAGACCTAAAATGTATGATGAGCTTGATGATAAGGAGAAAAAGAGATTCGATGCAGATATCAGGGCTTCTAACATTGTTCTTTAAGGTCTTCCTAAAGACATCTACAAGCTGATCAATCACAACACCGATGCAAAGGCAGTATGGGATAATGTCAAGATGCTTCTCTCAGGATCAGAATTAACTATGGAAGACAGAGAATCACAACTCTATGACGAATTTGAACACTTCAAGATGAAACCAGATGAGAGTGTCTATGAGTACTATGTGAGATTCCACAAGTTGGTGAATGACATGAGAAACATCAGAATGACTATGCCTAACATTCAGCTGAACTCAAAATTTGTGAACAACATGAATCCCGAATGGCACAAGTTTGTCACCTCTGTGAAGCTCACTAAAGGATTGAAGAATACAAACTATGAGCAACTCTATGCCTTCCTCCTTCAGAATGAGAGACATGCTATGTTTGAAAAATTGGTTCTCAATCAGTTCAAAACCAACCAGGGAGAGACAAGCTCGTCTAATGACTCAATTGCCTTCTACTCAAACATCGGAATCACAACCAAAGCCTCACAAGTCATACCTTTGGGTAATGGTAATCACAAACTCATTCCGGATCCCATGTTCAAACAAGCTGATGCTGATGCACACGTGGGTAACTTCATTAATCAACTAGCTCTTCTGATTAGTCAAAACATGAATTCTCTCCCACAAACCAACAACAACCTCAGAAATGCATCTAACCCACACAATCAAGCTACTGTTAAAGATGGAATGATTGTGGTGCAACCAGTTCAGGAAAGACAGTATGATCAGGGAAGAGGTGGAGCTGGTAGAGGTTATGTTGGTAACCAGAATCGAGGAAGGAATGGTAACCAAGGTCAAGCTAAGCCGATCAAATGTTATAACTGTGGTGGTGAGGGACATATTGCTAGAAACTACACATCTCCAAAGCGTCCACAGAATGCTGATTACTTCAGAGATAAGATGCTGCTTGTACAAGCTCAGGACAATGGTGCTGCTTTGGATGAAGAGGAATTGCTATTTCTTGCTGAGGGTAATGCCAAGACTTATGATGCAGATGTGGATGAGCAGCCTATTCAGGAGATAGGTCACAATCATCAGAATGCCTTTCAAGTTGCTGATTGTGATGCATACGACTCTGATGTGGATGATGGACCTACTGCACACACAATTTTTATGGCTAGCATTTCTCCAATGGTTTCTCCCAAGGTCTCTTCTTCACCACAAGCTGGCCCATCCAAGGACAAACTCATCTCAGAGGTACTAAAACTATACGATGATGCTGATGTGCAAAAGATGCATGACAACGTACTATCAACTGAAACTATTGAATCAAATATTGAAAATATGGGTAATACCGACATCGTCCCATATGATCAATATGTGAAACAAAGTGAAAGTGAAGTTGTACCAAGTGATGCATCTTCTGCAGTCAACAATGACTATGTTTTTGATGAATACATTGCATGTGCCCCTGATGATTATGTTATTTCTGAACTAAATGCCTATAAAGAACGTGTTGCTATTTATGAACAACGTGCTAAATTTGAGTTGACCACTCGTGAGCAGAAAATGGATGACCAAGTGCGTACAGTAATTAGAAAAAGTAATTTTAGAGAAGAAGTATTGAAACAAGAATTAAATTCCTTGCATGAAAAACTTTCTAAAACAGCTAAGCAAAAACAAGAACTTCAAGAAAATGTGAAAATGCTTGAGCAAGAATTTAATGCAAAGGAATCAAAGCTCTTGAGAGATTTTTATAATCTGAAAACTTTGAAAAACAAACTTGAAAACAAGTTGTACATGCAAGGAAACACCATTCAGACTGCTCACATGATCACTAAGCATAGAGTACTAAGCGATAAGCATAGCGTTCCCATTATAGATAAACCCAACCCTGAGTATGGAAAGATAGCAAAAGCGGCTCAAAGTGTTATCTATGATGGCAATGAGATTCTTAAACCTAGACAAAAACCTAGTTGCATTGAGTGCACTGAGGATGATAAGAAATTAGATAAAGTCACTAGGGAGAAGATGAATAAGAAACTAAATGATCCGAAATGCAAAGAGAAGAAAGTAATTATCACTCCCCATGACTACAAGAAGGAAAACTGGATTTCCTTGAACAATTTTAAGACTCAGACATTGTTGACTCCCGAACAAGTCTTCTGGAAAATGGATTTAGATAAGCAGAAAGCTGAAAATATTGTAGAAACAAACCCTCCCCTTTGGAAAATGCCTAGAGCGACTGTGTATCCTCCTAATACACCAATGCATCTTGTACCTAGAACAATTGCCACTAAAAGCAAGACCTTAATTAGCCAATACGTTATTTTTCAACTATTTGTTGATTTTGAGAAAACTTGCAAGAAAAGGATCACACCCACTGGCATAACTGAAGGAGAAAGGGGTTTTGAACAAATGAAAGAATGTTATTTAACTGAGGTCATGCCTTTCTTTAAACTTCTAAAAGATCACTTTGAGAGTCTTAAAAGGGGATAGAAACGGATATTAAGGGAATGGAAAAGGAATTTGATGCAATAATAGTTGAAATTAGTGACTATGAGCGTGCACTAAAATATAATGAGATTGAGAGGAAGAACTTGCATACATTGAATGAGACTCTTATTACTGAATGTGTTGCTCAAGATGTGTTTTTCACTGCTTCAAATTGCTCTATTAATGCTTCCAAATTTCATGAACTATCTATGGCCCTGAAAGTCTCCCATGATCGTGTCATTGAGCTTGAAAAAACTAATTCTAAACTAAACGAGAAAATTGAACTAGATGATCACGACAATTTCGTTAAGCATTTTTCTAAACTAGAAGTTGAGCATTTTAATTTACAACTAAAATATCAACATCTTAAAGAAAATGTCAAAACCTCAAATGTCAAGACATCTTCAGATGCTCCAGAGTTTGATGCAGTTTTTCAAATTAACAAACGTGATGAACAGATTCAAGCTCAGTGCAACACGATCAGAAAGTTGAAAGCACAAATCTCTCAATTAAAGGGTCAAACGAACAATATGACAGGCTCCCAAATGCTTCCTCCTTTAGATTCTCATAATTCTCAAACGTTTCATCTTCAAAACTTAGTAAATGCTTTACAAACGGAAAACGAAAGTTTTCTAGAAGAAAATGAAAAGGTTAAACGTCATTTCAATGAGTTATTTGAATCAATTAAGGTCACTCGTAACAAGAATAACGAACAAATAGCTTCATTACAAAAGGAAATTGAGAATCTGAAGAGTCAGGTAAAAGGGAAAATGCCAATGACCAATGGGGAGAATGTTGTATCAAAGGTTCACTCTTGTAATAAATATGCTTTATCTGTGACATATGTCCCTCCTCATCTAAGGAACAACAAACTTGCCATTCAAACATACTTCTCATCCCTTAAGGATTGCCTAGAATGTCTGCGTGAGATTGTTGAAGAGGATAAGCTATAAAAACCTCATGATAATGCAATTGGACATGCATGCTTATAAGCCAAACGATCTCAAGAAATCTTAGAATGCTTGATCACAATATGCCCAAAGTCATTAGGTGAGAGAGTTAATCCTTTGATTCCATGCTCAATGCCTAACGCTAAGTATGATATGCATTCGATTCCCAATGTTTTGAATGTGAACCGTAGTATGCCTTTGAGTAGTTCAGATTCTAGATCCGTGAATGCTAAGAAAGAGAACTCAAATATGCCTTCTAGGAGTACCAATCTCAGTACCTCTAGTTTTAAGAAAGTGAACCTTAGTGCACCTGCATGTAGTTCAGATCCCAGCACATCTAAACAGGTGGTGCAAAGAGTAGTAAAACAAAATAATTTTCCCATTCCCTCTACAGGAGTAATCAGTGACATTAAAGGGAGCAGGTCAAAGTCTCAAGACAATACAAGGAATGATAGGACCTCGCAAGCTAAGAATGTGCACTGGAAAAGAGTAGAAGAACAATCTAGGAACTTTAAGTTTGAATCGAATAAAACGAATCGTATTGATTCTAGTATTAGCCATAGGCGTACTGTAATTAATTAGAATTCTGATACTATTTGCAAACCTTGTACTGATGACTGCTTGAATTCTGTTTCTAATCATGAATGTGGTGTTACTGTTCTGCCTAATGATGTTAATTGTCCAGTTAATATTGTTAATGCTAAAATTCATGCTAAGAAGGCTAAAAGGCAAAAACGAAAGAAAGTTAGAAAACAGTGGAAACCCACAGGAAGAACATTCAGTAAAATAGGCTTTTATTGGACACCTGTTGGTCTTAAGAATAATCAGATAATGCCCACTAGAAAATGGATGCCTACTGGTAGAACTATTCCCTTAAGAAGTGATCACACTGTGAACAGGGCTAATACTGACACTAGTACTGCATCTATTCACAACGATTCCATTGCCTCACTTTCTGATATGAATGCTTCTATTTCTGATGTGGGTGTTCCAAACATTGTTACTAACCAAATGGAACCCATTCTTGCATGGGGATCCCAATTATCCAGTTATCCATTCTTGTCTGTGTTCAACTGCAGATCGTTCAAATCGTTCTGTGGTACCTGGACTCAGGCTGTTCCAAGCATATGACTGGAGACCGGTAGCGGCTCATGAACTTCGTGAGCAAATTCATCGGGACTGTTAGATTTGTTAATGATCATTTCGGTGCCATTATGGGTTATGGAGATTATGTTGTTGGTGATAGTGTCATCTCTAGAGTTTACTATGTAGAAGGTTTGGGTCATAATCTGTTCTCTGTTGGTCAATTCTGTGATTCTGATCTAGAAGTTGCCTTCAGAAAACATACCTGCTTTGTTAGAGATCTTAATGGTAAGGAACTGTTAAAACGAACTCATGGGCAAATCTTTACACCATCTCTATCGATGACATGATGAGGGCTTCTCCAATCTGCTTGTTATCAAAGGCTTCAAAAACAAAGTCATGGTTATGGCATCGTCGTCTCAATCACTTGAACTTCGGCACCATCAACGATCTTTCCAGAAAGGACTTAGTTATAGGTTTACCTAGACTAAAGTATGAAAAGGATCATCTTTGTTCAGCATGTCAATTGGGAAAAAGCAAGAAGTATGCCCATAAACCCAAACCTTCCAACTCTGTCACAGAAGTTCTTCATATGATTCATATGGATTTATGTGGACCAATGAGGGTGCAGAATATCTTTGGGAAGAAATATGTGTTAGTTGTGGTTGATGATTACTCTAGATTCACCTGGGTCAAGTTCTTAAGGACAAAGGATGAAACTCCTGATATCATCATCAAACTCATCAAACAGCTGCAGTTTCGACTTAACAAAACTGTCAGAATTATCAGAACAGACAATGGAACTGAGTTTGTCAACAAACAACTTAGTGAATTCTATGAAAGCGTTGGAATCAGCCATCAAAGAAGTGTTCCACGAACCCCTCAACAGAACGGTGTAGTTGAAAGACGAAATCGCACTCTTGTTGAAGCCGCTAGAACAATGCTGATCTACTCAAAGGTTCCAATGTTTCTCTGGGCTGAAGCAATTGCCACTGCATGCTACACACAAAATCGTTCCCTGATTCACACTATTCATGGAAAAACTCCATATGAACTCGTCCACAACAGAAAACCTAATCTATCTTTCCTTCGTGTGTTTGGTGCATTGTGCTATCCAACTAATGAGGGTCAAGACTTGGGCAAACTTAAGGCTAAAGCTGACATTGGAGTATTTGTAGGATATGCACCAAACAAAAAGGGATACCGAATCTACAACAAAAGAACCCGAAATATCATGGAAACAATTCACGTTACGTTCGATGAGCTGACCGGTCAAATGGCTCCTGGACACTCTAGCTCAGGACCCGCACTTCAAAACAGTCCCATTGGTTCAACCCTTGTTCCAAACTCCTCTCAAGAAACTCCATATGTACCTCCATCTGAAGATGATGTAAAGAAATTGTTTGATCCTATGTTTGATGAACTGTATGATTCAATTACTAATGAGGTGCTGATCCCTACAACAAAGGATGCTCATATTCCAGTGAATGAAGTCAATCCCTCAGTCTCAATATCTTTAAGTCAAGAAGCACCTGGTGCTGATCCTTCAGTCTCATCAACAAATCATCATTCTTCAAATGTACATCATGGAAATGTTTCTGGCATCAATGATGAAGTTAATCCCTTTGTGACTCCTAAAGATGCTCCATTTGAAAACATATTTGCTACTCCTGAATCATCATCAGAACCATCTTCTTCAGGAGACATCGACTCAGCTACCTCAGTTCCTCAACAACTGCCACATGAACACCTCAGAAAATGGACTCACGATCACCCCTTAGACAACATCATTGGAAATCCCTCTCGTCCTGTATTAACCCGGAAACAACTCGCAACCGATGCCTTATGGTGCTTCTTCAACTCCGTACTATCTAAGATTGAACCAAAAGATGTTAAAACTGCCATGAATGAAGATAGCTGGTTCAATGCCATGCAAGATGAAATTCATGAGTTTGATCGTCTTGATGTATGGGAGTTAGTACCGGCTCCAGACTGTGCTATGATTATAGCTCTCAAATGGATCTTCAAAGTAAAACTTGATGAGCATGGTGATATGTTGAAGAACAAGGCTCGATTAGTTGCTAAAGGATATCGTCAAGAGGAGGGTATAGACTTTGAAGAATCTTTTGCTCCAGTTGCTCGAATCGAGGCAATCAGAATCTTTCTGGCTAATGCTGCTAGTAAGAACATGGTAGTATATCAGATGGATGTAAAGACGGCATTTCTGAACGGAGATCTTAAAGAATTCGTCTACGTCAGCCAACCTGAAGGATTTGTGAATCAAGAGCATCCTACTCACGTTTATCGTTTGAAGAAGGCTCTTTACGGTTTAAAGCAAGCTCCAAGGGCATGGTATGATACACTGTCAAAGTTTCTTCTATCAACCGGATTCATCAAAGGAGCAGTTGATCCTACATTGTTCACCAGGAAGTCAGGCAAACATTTAATTCATGTTCAAATTTATGTTGATGATATTATTTTTGCCTCGACAGACCCAATGGAATGTGATCGTTTTTCAAATGAAATGAGTTCAAAGTTTCAAATGTCAGTGATGGGACAAATGTCATTTTTCTTGGGATTACAAATTTCTCAATATCCCGGAGGCATTTTCATAAATCAATCTAAATATGCAACAGAGATTTTAAAGAAATTTGGATTTGATTCAAGTGACCCTGTTGACACCCCCATGATTGACCGAACCAAACTAGATGAGGACCTCTCAGGGATCATGATTGACCAAACAAAATATCGTAGTATGATTGGATCCCTGATGTACCTCACAGCTAGTAGACCAGACATCTTGTTCGCTGTTTGCATGTGTGCTAGATACCAGGCTAAGCCTACTAAAAAGCACCTTGAAGCGGTTAAACGGGTCTTTCGGTATCTCCAAAGAACCATCAATATGGGACTTTGGTACCCAAAAGACACCGGTATGTCACTAACAGCATATGCAGATGCAGATCATGCAGGGTGTCAAGATACTCGTCGAAGTACGTCAGGAGGTGCTCAGTTTTTGGGTGATAAGCTTGTGAGCTGGTCTTCAAAGAAGTAAATGAGTACTTCTATTTCCTCTACAGAGGCTGAATACATAGCCATGTCATCTTGTTGTGCTCAAATCTTATGGATGAGATCTCAATTATCTGACTATGGCTTTGTATTCAACAAAATCCCTCTGTACTGTGATAATAAAAGTGTTATTGCTCTCTCATGCAACAACGTTCAACACTCAAGAGCAAAGCATATCGACATTCGACATCATTTCATCAGGGAACAAGTGGAAAAAGGTGTGGTGGAACTATATTTTGTGAGGTCTGAATATCAGTTAGCAGACATCTTCACCAAATCTCTTCCAAGAGAACGTTTTGAGTTTATTCTTCCACGTCTTGGCTTGAAAAGCCTTCAACCAGAAACACTCAAACGTCTTCAAGAGGAAGACGAGGAGTAAAGGTCTTTCTTCTTCTATCTCTTGTATATATCTATTCGAAAAACAAAATACAAAAATATAAAACTTTCAAAATCCATAAAAATTTGAAAAATTCGAAAAATCTTCAAAAAAATATTGTCATTTTGTCATGTTTATCTCGATTCGATTATATCTACGGTCTTGATGTTGTCATTCAAAGAATGACACGGGACTTTAAATGTTGTTCGAATTTTTATTAAAAAAATAAATAAATAAAAAATAAAAAAATAAAATAAAAAAATATTTTTGGGAGAAAGAGAAAAAATGGTTTATTGTCATTTTTTCAGGCAATAACCCGGGTTTAAAAGAAAGAACAGAGCCATGTTTTATCATGTTTTCAAAATTCCATGCTCTGATTCTATAAACATTTATCTGCTGAAAACTAAATGCTTTGAAAAATAACTCGATCTCTATTTTTGATAATCATCAGGACTTATTTGTCAAAATCTCTATCTCTCAATCAACAACCTATGTCATTGATTGAGGGGGAGAATGATTTCAATTAAATTAAAAAGTTATTTGGCATTATTAAATTCTTTTCAAAAGATGTACATGCATGTTCTTATCAGTTAAAACGCTTTCATAATCAAGTCACAATTCCCCTTAAAAGCTTTCAAAGTCAATTTAAATCAATAAGAGATCACAAATCTCAAATGATTTGATAATTGTGATCGGGGGAGAATGTGTGATTTAAATTGGATTTAAACTGATAATTAGGTAAATGGTTTTATAAGGATGTACATGCTATCCTGCCCACATGTGACAAACGATTTCAAATTTTCCATGCACATGTTGAGGGGGAGCATCTATCTTAAACCTATGATTTGAAATGTGATCAACTTATCTCAATGTGCAAGGTCCCTCTAGTATGTGCAAAACTCTTTTCAAATCTCGAGGCACATATTGAGGGGGAGCGAATTTATGGAAACCTCATCCTTCCCGGAAATGCTATTTCTACTTGATTTGATGTGGGAAGTGATGTTGATATCTTTTAGAAAATGGTAATCAAAGAAGTTAATTCTTTCTCTTGCCTCCGTGTGCAAAACATTTTCAAATATTTGATGCACATGTTGAGGGGGAGTTCTCGTTCTAAAAATATCAAAAACAATTCGGGTACAAAATGCTTTGATAATATATCACAAGTATCTGAATTGATTTTCAAATGGTTTTCAATTGGATCCAATGGCAGATGAACAATACCAAATAGACCGACCAACTTTACTTTATGTACGATGATATAAGGATGATAAGGTTAGGTATTGGTTCCCATGATCCGCCAAAACCGGAGGGATCTACCCAGGGACAATCCACCAGTTAGTGTAGAAGTCCTTAGGTATGATGATAAAAGGAGAAAAGTGAGATATGGGAAGAGTGCGGACTGAGATAGAGCAAGTACTGGAACAAACCCAACAAGGTTCTTGCTATGAAGTCTCGGTAAGCACTGAAGGGGTTGAAGAATTAAAAAGAACTGAATGAAAGAAAGGGTGAAAACAAATAGCCCTCCATTTATTCAACCTTAGGGCAGATACCGGGTTCAATTCATATGCTACTGATGGTAACATCGGTATTGAAGACAAGACGTCATGGACCCAGTGACGCACTGCACTTCAACTTTCCAAACCACTCAAGTTCCTCTTAAAAGGACTTGTTTCATTCTCACGGGGAACCGACATTATCTATCGACTTTCTCTTAGAGATGGTTGATATTGAAGAAGGAGACCCTCTCCCTAGTCTCCGGCACAGGATCCAAATATGCACATATTGAGTCTAGAGCCACGAGATCATCAATAAATCTCATTAGGACACTTTCAATGAAGACTCTCTGTTTCACACAATGTGGAAAGAGAGATTATATCTTGAGTCCTACGCATTATCCTTGTGGTATTGCCAGAACATCTGAGTGATGTGTTTACATATTCACTATGAAGATGGAAAGCCTTCTGGAGCCAACATCAAACAAGCTCCTGGTAGGTGGCATGTGAGATCTATTATATAGATCAACCATGTGACAACTGAACAGAAACAATGGGGCGATTCAATCTCTTGAATCAATCCTGGTTCAGGTTATGGATTGACGGATACCTTTGAAAAACCGGTCGTTGTGCTTAAAATCTCTTTTCTTTAGCACATCGACCGTGTACTCATTTTTCATACCAAAAGGTGTTTTTATGATTGATAATTGATTTTCAATAAAACCTTCGTTGTATTGCAAAAACAATTTCTATTGAGCAATACACGATTGTTTTTCAAATCTCTTTTCATCAATCAGTGGATTTAAAATTCGCTGGTTCACTCACTCCGTGTTGTCTTCTTTGAGACGTTCCGGTTTGAGAACAGCTAAAGCAGCTGCGAAACCCTGTCAAGGAAATTCTTCGGAATTATACCTGATCACAGGCAGTACATGTACTGATCAACGGGGAACCGTGGGCCGTGTACCTCAATTCAATGAAAGTGATCAAAGACACTTTCGTGCGATTTATTGCTAACTGTTGTATGCAGGTACACCCGACGTTTGCAACTGATCAGAATGAAGCGGTCAATCCATAGCCGCATGCTCACTTAACACATTCAACTCAAAGAAATCATGATTAGTGCATCAATGACTCTGATATTTTCACTCCAAGCTTCTGCTACGCTGCTGCCAATATCATGATTCAACAAATGCTTCCGCTACTCTGATGAGAAGACATCATGATCCAGAATGTGAGCATGTCGGTCCTAAAGTCACAACGCCACAAAGGATGTATTAGAGATTTTTGATAGCTGATGATCTCAAAAGATGGCTCAAAATTATTATCACGTGGATCAGTAAAAGACCTCCACTTGGAGTATCCAAACATCCAATGTGAAGAATCAATGACTACGAGCTTAGAAGCAAAGGACTACATCAAGAATGCAAGAACAATTTTTTTGTAATATCTAGTTGTATTCAATGTAATTTTGGTACATGATTGAGGTGACCTCCCTTAGGGGGAGATTGTTAGGAATTAGAAATTCCCGGTATTAAAGAGTCGGTCACCTCAAGTATATGTAATCGTTAGAAAGCTCGTAGTCGTAGTTATCTTATGTTAAGTAGTATATAGTTTAGTATCACCGTGGAGGACGGACGGGTCTTTACCCACTGTATGCCTGATCCACAGCCCGATGTGTGGCGATTTATGTAAGACTATAAATACTCTCTACCTTCCAAGGTAGAGAGTTGGAGCTCATAATAATATCTTTCACTTTCTCTCACTAAGTTCCCTAAACCTCTAACTTTCTCTCTCTAGAATTCCACTTATTCGCCATCTTGTTGTTATGGTTTGATGTGTATGTGAAAAGTTATATCCTACAGTTTCGGAGTTTAAGAAACCGGATCATGATAACACCAGGTAGATTTGCCATTAGAGGACGTCATGATGGGCACATTTCCAACTCCATTATTCAAATGTGACCGAGGTGGCCTCCTCGATACTAAATCTATAGTAAGCTCATAACAATAGTGCTTATAACATCGCACTTTACAGTCAACTAATTAACTATTTTTTTTCGAATCTCATATTTTTTTCTTTTTTTTAGAAACATAACAACTAAACATAACATCCCCCCACTTGAGATGTACAATATGAGATTTTAGGGGGTCTTCAATGATCTTTAAGAATATGTTGTCGACGAAAGCGTATTTCCCGAACGTTTCCACTTGAACCTTGAACTTAGGCAAATAATGACTTCCCAATTACAAATAAAGACTACATGGTAGGATAAGGTGTAAGGGTGTAATGAAACAATATATTGGGTGAACAAAGGGTTTAACATTGGGGTCGAGAAGTTGAGGTGACTAATCGATAGACACACAATGATAGGCTATTTGGGTGATAATCCTATAATACTGCCTTCTTAAACTGAAAAGTCCAAATACATCGAGCTAACTCAACATACCTCGTCTATGGTCTCGAAATGATGTAAAGGCCAAGTTTTAAAGTTTACAAGCTACCGGCACACTCATAATTTGGTGGATTTGGGGTAAAAATTTGGAAACGGATAAGGCTAATCTCCTCATATAATATCAAGGGTTATAATGTGCTCGGTTAAGGTCTAATCTTGTTAGGTTAAGAAAAACATGTCAAGATTTTAAAAATGGCATAATTTTTCAAAATAAACTAGAAAAACAAGGGCAAAATAATATTCAAGAGATAATTCTACTCCCGTCCCCCCACTTGAAATGTACAAAGTCCCTTTTGTACTAAGCGTTAAATAAAGGTGAAGAGAAAAGTAGAATTACAGCGAGAACTTCCCTGAAATTTGCCCCAAAAAGAAAGAAGGCACACGAAATGATTCGTGCCTTTGCATAAGCATCCACGAGCAAACTTCAATCCCTGAAATCACACTACCGATAAGCATAAATCTTAAAAAGAAAAAGAAAAATGAAAACGAAACCTAACTCACTTTCGTAGGAATCACGGTTGCATTTAGCGTATGCAACAAGCCTGTTAAACCACTTGGTGTCCCAAGTGGACGAGTGTAGTCTCGTGAGGGCTTACAGGGAACATACCCGCAAAGTTCATTTGAAAACTAATACAAGGTTATTGTGTTTTGTTGGGATATAGAAAGTTAAAGTGCTGAAGAGTCAAAGTGCTGAAGAGTCAAAGTACTGAAGAAGTCAAAGTACTGCTAAAGAAGAAAGTCAAAGTACTGCTCAATCATCAAAGTACTGCATGTTTAAAAGGACTGCTATGCAAAATCGTTAAGGATTATATTGTAATTCTAGAATGTTCTAAGTTTAAGTTAGTATTACTTGACGTACAAGGAATAGAATTGTAAACCGACTAGGGTTATCCTTAAGCCTATAAAAGGACCCCTAGATTGGCATTAGAGGTATCAAGTCGTACGTGCATTATTAGAGTTTACTAAGTTCGATATTAGAGCTGTTAGGGATTGTTAGTGAATCTGTGTATCAAGCAGGTTCAGATTTTTAATATAATCATTAAAGTTAAAGTTAATTCTTCTTAGCTTTGTTAAGTAAATTCCGCATACTTAATAGAGTTAGTTCAGTGTTTCCTTGTTAGCAACTTAGGATTTATCCGAGGTTACTAAGTCCTTACAAGCTACATAAGTTAGTTTGGTTAGAATACATCGATCCAACAAGTGGTATCAGAGCTTGTGTGGAAACTCTGATTAAGAAGAAACCCTTAAAACCTAATTAACAACAAACTCTAAAGATGTCGCCTGAAGCTGCACCACCACCATCCATCACCTCACTCAGAATACATATTATCAAGAAGGAAGAGTACGATCTATGGAGCATGAATATGAGGCAGTACATTGCTATTACAGACCATGCACTGTGGAATGTAATTGTCAATGGTAATGAAGTTGTTGCAGATCCTATTGAAGTTCCTGGACAGCCTATACCACCTAAGGTTGTCTTGCCAGCAGCTACAATAAGGAATCAAGAAAAGGCTCTCAACATCCTATTGTCTGCTATACCTGATGGTCACCTACTCAAGTTTCATGATGCTAAGGATGCTAAAAAATTATGGGCTGCTCTCAAGACAAGGTTTGGAGGTAATGATGCTTCCAAAAAGATGCACAGAAATCTGTTGAAGCAACAGTTTGAAACTTTCACTGTTGGTGAAAGAGAAGGTCTTGATGCTGCCTATGATAGATTCCAAAACCTCCTCAGCATGCTAGAGTTATACAAGGCAGAGGTATCTGTTGAAGATGCCAATTTGAAGTTCTTAAGGAGTTTGCCATCTGTATGGCATGTGATTGCAACTATGATAAGAGGACAACCTGGATTGGACACTATGGACTTTATTGATCTCTACAACCATCTGAAAGTGTATGAGCATGAGATGAATGGCTAAACAAGTTCAAAGTCTCACAGTATAGCTTTCGTGTCTTCTGAAAAAAGAGGCAGTACTTCCACTAAAAGTACTGCTTACCCTACTCAAATTACTGTTTCTAAAAATACTGCATATCCTGCTTATTCTATCACAACCATGACCAACCCCACCTCAGCACCTACAAACACCATCCATTCTGATGAAGTCGTATGCTCATTCTTTGCTCACCAAGCCACTTTACATGTTACTTATGAAGAGGATTTGTCACAAATTGAAGAGGATGCTCTTGAAGAAACTGATATCAGGTGGCAAGTTGCTATGATCACTGCTAGGATCAAGAAGTTCATAAAGAAAACAGGAAGAGGCATCGACTTCAAGCCCAAACAGGGTATCACTTTTGACAAGTCCAAGATTGAATGCTTTAACTGTCAAAAGACTGGACACTTTGCAAGGGAGTGCAAGTTTGCTAAATATCAGGCAAACAGGATGACTGAGAAACCTAAGCTTGAACTAAAGGAAATTCCTATTACTGAAACAAAAGCTTTGATTGCTCAATAAATTCTATTTGAGGTTGACTGGAGTGCTGAATTTGATGATAAACCAGTAACCTATTGTATGGTTGCAGTGGAAGAATCAGTGGAAGAGTTTGATTGGAGCATAGCCTTTGATGAAGAACCTGGACATGCTGCTTTGGAATCCAGAGATGGTCTAGGAAGCTTTGATTTGAGCATGGAGAGTGAAGATGAACCTGTTCCGCTTGCTATGGTAGCTACTTCACCAAGTTCACCCCCTATCTCTGAGGTATGTACTAAGTGTCATGACTTTTATCAAAAAGTACTTAATGATTATGTAACTGAAAGAGATAACTGTAGAAGGGCTAGGTCTGAGGTAGCTGGTTATCAAATAACTTTAGAATCAATGGAAGCCAAAATAATAACACATGAAAATAATGAGATGGTTTGGGCAGAAAAATATGAGCAACAGGATTACCAATTAAAACTAAGTGAATGGAAGTTAGGATGTAAGATTTCTGAGATTGAAAAGCTGACTAAGGAAATGGATGATTTGTTAGAAAAACTTGATGCTTGGGGATAATCTGGTCTTTCTCATGTTAGTTATGTTGAAAAACAGAGAAGAGCTTACATTAGAACTGGACTAGGATTTGGTATGGACTTTAGTAGCATAGAGGAAAACCCACCTAGTGATGAGAACCAACTTGATTTTGAGGATATAACAACTAGTGATGATGAACTCATTAATTATGTAGATAACACATCTAGTGATGAGGAATCCATTAGTCAAACACCTCCAGAATTTAAGAAAGACATTGGTTATCATGCAGTCCCTCATCCCACTGGTAGTTTTCAACCACTTAGGACAGATGTTTCTCATTTTGGAGTAGACAACCTAGAGTTTAGGAAGAAGCTTACTGGTAAATCTAGTTCTGAACCCCCAAAAGAAACAGTTGAAAAACCTAAGGTTGATGAAGTTAAGAGTCAAGCAGTACCTTCAAATCAAAGTACTGCTTCACGATCAGCAGTACCTTTAAGAAAACCTTTTCAAAATACTACTAAACCTTTTTGGGATAATTTTGGTCAAAACAATTTTCATCATTCACCAAAAAGACAGGATAATTTTAATCATAGAACTAAAGGAAGAAATTTTGGGAGTATGGGTCAAAAATTGTGTTTTGTTTGTTATAGTCCTGATCATCTGATTAAGGACTGTGACTTTCACTCAAACTACTTAAGCAAATTCCCAAAGACCATATCTGCCAACCAAAAACCAAGGGAGAATAAACCAGTCTGGAATCATTCACATAGGGTTAACCACAACAATTTCTCACAAGACCATAGGTACCCTCACCAGAGAAGATCTTTTTAAAATCACCAGTACCTTCTCAAAGTACTGCTAGATTTTCACCCAATCAAGGTACTGTTAGCACTTTTTGGAATGGAAGACCTAGAAGATCTAATTACTATCAATCTAGAAGGAGTTACACCTCAAAAAGAGTATCTAGTTCAAAGCACTCTACACCAACAGTTAAAACATGTTTGGTTAATAAAGAAAGTACTGATGGGGAACAAACAGTACTTTCAGCAAGTGTGAGTGAAACAGAGATTTTTGTAAGGGTGTAAGGGTGTATCTAGGGGTATCTTGCACTAAAGGTGAGTGCAACAAAGGGTTTAACATTGGGGTCGAGAAGTCGAGGTGACTAATCGATAGACACACAATGATAGGCTATTTGGGTGATAATCCTATAATACTGCCTTCTTAAACTGAAAAGTCCAAATACATCGAGCTAACTCAACATACCTCGTCTATGGTCTCGAAATGATGTAAAGGCCAAGTTTTAAAGTTTACAAGCTACCGGCACACTCATAATTTGGTGGATTTGGGGTAAAAATTTGGAAACGGATAACGTTAATCTCCTCATATAATATCAAGGGTTATAATGTGCTCGGTTAAGGTCTAATCTTGTTAGGTTAAGAAAAAGATGTCAAGATTTTAAAAATGGCATAATTTTTCAAAATAAACTAGAAAAACAAGGGCAAAATAATATTCAAGAGATAATTCTACTCTCGTCCCCCCACTTGAAATGTACAAAGTCCCTTTTGTACTAAGCGTTAAATAAAGGTGAAGAGAAAAGTAGAATTACAGCGAGAACTTCCCTGAAATTTGCCCCAAAAAGAAAGAAGGCCCACGAAATGATTCGTGCCTTTGCATAAGCATCCACGAGCAAACTTGGAACAAAAAGATCAAATAAAACTTTTTAATACGGTAAAAATTTTAGAACTGT
>BPTQ01000006.1:228916456-228928967 GCA_019973895.1 Chrysanthemum seticuspe | reverse complement strand
ATGACTGAACACAAGGGGAACACCTCAATGTATGAATTTAAGAAATTCATACATTAAGGGTGATAGAAATTCGTGTACTAGTTAATAGAAACCAACAAGTTTTTGAACACAACCAAAAAGTTATTTTTAGAGAAAAAGTAGGTTCAAGAGAAATAATAAAAGTTGTTTTTAGAGACAAAGTGAGTGTGAACGACTTTCATGACAAACAAGGGGTAGTCATGAAAGAAATAATTGGTTTGTACAAAATTGACAACCACATCTCACGAAACTTGATCTATGAGAAAAACTCCACATTGAGGACCACAACAATTTCTCACAAGACCATAGGTACCCTCACCAGAGAAGATCTTTTTAAAATCACCAGTACCTTCTCAAAGTACTGCTAGATTTTCACCCAATCAAGGTACTGTTAGCACTTTTTGGAATGGAAGACCTAGAAGATCTAATTACTATCAATCTAGAAGGAGTTACACCTCAAAAAGAGTATCTAGTTCAAAGCACTCTACACCAACAGTTAAAACATGTTTGGTTAATAAAGAAAGTACTGATGGGGAACAAACAGTACTTTCAGCAAGTGTGAGTGAAACAGAGATTTTTGTTGAAAATAATAAAGAGAACTTGGATGAAAAAGAGATTTTTATTGAAAAACCAACACAAGTTTTTGAACAACCAAAGATAATTGATCATGTGCTTAAAGATAGTGGGAATTACATACTTAAAGAATTTAAGTATGTAACTCCACAAGGGGAACACAAGTCAGTAATGGCTTGGGTTCCTAAAATTAACTAACTCTTTTATCTTTGTACAGGGCAACCCAAAAGAGGAGCTTAAATATCATCTAATTGTGGATAGTGGTTGCTCTGGAAGCATGACATGAGACAAAGAGATTCTGTTAGATTTTAGATCCTATTGTGGAGGAAGAGTTGCATTTGGGAATGATGCTAGTTGAGGAAGAATAACTGGCAAAGGAACTATCAAGGCAGGAAGCATAGATTTTGAGAATGTTCGTTATGTGAAGGAACTCAAATTCAACCTTTTGTCAGTCTCTCAGATCTGTGATAAGAAGCACCCTGTGTTATTTACTGACACAGAATGTATCATTCTTTCCTCTGAATTCAAGCTTGTTGATGATAACTTGGTAGTACTGAGAGTACCAAGAACCAATGATGTGTACAGTCTGAATATGAAGAGTCTTCTCTCTTCTGAAAAAGCTACATGTTTAGTAGCAAAGGCATCACTTGAAGAAGCACATCTGTGGCATAGAAGATTAGGACATGTAAATTTCAAAAATATCAACAAGCTGGTTAAAGGAAATTTAGTTAGAGGTTTACCTTCCAAAACATACAGGAATGATCACTCATGTTTCGCGTGCAAGAAAGGTAAACAGCACAAAGCTTCATGCAAGAAGATTAAGGAAAGAACCATTAGAGAACCTTTGGAGGTGCTGCACATGGATTTGTTTGGACCTGTTTCTGTTGCAAGTCTAAACAAGAAGAAGTACTGTCTGGTTGGGACAAATGATTACAGTAGATTTAGTTGGGTCTTTTTCTAGGGTTTTAAAGATGAAACGTTTGATGCTATTCATGATCTCATAATAGCCTTTGAAAATCAATTGAGACTCAAAGTAAGAGGTATTAGATGTGACAATGAGACTGAATTCAAGAACAAGCTTACGGATGAATTATGTGCCAAGAAAGGGATCAAGAGGGTGTTTAGTATTGCTAGAACTCTACAGCAGAATCGTGTTGCAGAAAGAACGAACAGAACCTTGATTGAAGCAGCCAGAACAATGCTTGCAGATTCTTTATTACCTATTCAATTTTGGGCTGAAGCTATAAGTGCTGCTTGTTATGTATTGAATAAAGTATCAGTCACTAAACCTCAGATGAAGACACCTTATGAGTTGCTGATGGGAAACAAACCCAACATTCGATTTACGAAGCCTTTTGGATGCCCTCTAACTATTCTCAATACAATTGATAATCTGGGAAAATTTGATGGCAAGTCAGAAGAAGGATATTTATTGGGATACTGCACCAACAACAAAGGATTTAGAGTGTACAACAGAGTCACCAAGAAGGTTCAAGATTGTCTTCATGTTGAATTTTTAGAAGATCAAGAAAATCAGAAGGGTAAAGGTCATGATTGGATGTTTGATCTTGAGGTTTTGACTCCTTCTATGAATTATGTTCCTGTTAGAGAAGAAAATCAAGCTGTTTACACAGAAGAAGATTTACAGTACATTGTTCATGGAGTCAACATTAGACCTGATGTTGTTCCTGATGAAGAACCTATAACTGTCGAGAAGGAGAAAAGTACTGATGTACCAAAATCTTCATTATCTGCTGAAGATCAAGCTATACAAGATGAGCTTAACAGGATGCTTATTCAGGATGTAGTAGCACAATCTTATGATGATGATCAAAGAAGAGCTTATGAAGAAACAAAGAAAAAGGGTAAGTCTACAGAATACCTTCACAGTACTTTGATTCATAGTACTTTAGATCAAAGTACTGTTGCATCTATTGACAGTACTTTTGATGATGATCCGACCATGCCTGGTTTAGAAGATACTGACGATGAATTTGAAGTTGAAGGTATTTTCTCAGATTCCAATGAAGATGCTAATTTCACAAATTTGGGTGATAATCTTGAAGTTCCACAGACTCCTATCTTAAGAGTTCATAAGAATCATCCTACTGGTCAAATCATTGGACCTTCTAATTCTGGAGTGCTTACAAGGACCAAAGCTAAAGGTTTTTCTAAATCACATAATGCTTTACTTAGCTTTGTCTATAAACAGAACAGACTGAATCACAGGGATCACCAAACATGCTTATTCACTTGCTTTATATCTCAAGAAGAACCCAAGAATATAGCTCAAGCATTAACTAAAGAGAGTTGGGTTGAAGCCATGCAAGAAGAACTTCTTTAATTCAAACTTCAAGAAGTCTGGGTATTATGTGATCTACCAGATGGAAAAAAGTTATTGGTACAAGATGCGTTTTCAGAGTCAAGAGAGATAGAAGAGGGAATGTCATCAAGAACAAGGCAAGGTTAGTTGCACAATGATACAAACAAGAAGAAGGAGTAGATTATGATGAAGTATTTGCTCATGTAGCAAGGATTGAAGCCATTCGAATATTCCTTGCTTTTGCAGCATATATGGGATTTCAGATTTATCAAATGGATGTCAAGAGTGCCTTTCTTTATGGTACTATTTCAGAGGAGGTCTATGTTAAATAGCCTCCTGGTTTTGAAGACCCTGCACATCCAAACAAAGTCTACAAAGTTGTTAAGGCTCTTTATGGTCTTCATCAAGAACCTAGAGCTTGGTATGAAAGGCTCTCTACTTTCTTATTGCAACATGGTTACAGGAGGGGAGCAATTGACAAGACTTTGTTTATCAAGAGAGATAAGAAGGATATCATGCTGGTTCAAGTTTATGTAGATGATATCATCTTTGGAGCTACAAAACAGTCCATGGTGAAAGAGTTTGAGCAGCTGATGCAACATGAATTTCAAATGAGTTCTATGGGTGAATTAACTTTCTTTTTGGGGCTTCAAGTTAAACAGTCATCGGAGGGAATTTTCATCAGTCAAGATAAGTATGTCTCTGACATTCTTAAGAAGTTCATTTTTGATGCTATGAAGCCAGTTACTACACCTATCAAGTCTATCAACTCATTGGGCAAGGACGAAGATGGTCAACCTGTTGAAGTCAAGTTTTATAGATATATGATTGCCTGTCTTATTCCCATATGAATGCAGTGAAGAGAATTTTTAGTTATTTGAAACAACAACCTAAGTTGGGGTTGTGGTATCCAAAGGATTCACCTTTTCACTTGGAAGCTTTTTCAGATAGTGATTATGCAGGTGATAACTATGATAGAAGATCAACCACTGGAGGATGCCAGTATCTTGGAAGAAGATTAGTCTCATGGTAATGTAAGAAGAAAACTATTGCAGCAACATCATCCACTGAAGCAGAATATGTGGCTGCTGTAAGCTGTTGTGGACAAGTCCTGTGGATGCAGAATCAGCTTTTGGATTATGGATTCAACTTCAAGAATACTTCTATCAACATTGATAATGAAAGTACCATTTGTATTGTGAAGAATCCAGTTTATCACTCCAAGACCAAGCACATTCAGATTCGGCATCACTTTATCAAAGATTGTTATGAGCATAGGCTCATCAATGTTGTCAAGGTTCACACAGATGATAATGTAGCTGATCTACTCACAAAAGGATTTGATGTTTCAAGATTCAATCACTTAGTGGTGAGTATTGGTATGATTAATTACTAAGCTATCTTTAAGGGGAGGACCGATTAGTAAATTAGACAGTCCTATGCATTGCTTGAGGGGAGGCAATTTAATGCCTATTTTGTGTTTTTGCCATTGTGAAGAAGGGAATGGAAAAGTACTGCTTTTTGGTTTTATGAAATTACTGCTCAGGAAGTACTGCTTTGGAAAGTATTGCACACGTGGAAAGCACTGCTTGTTTTATCAACGTACTATTCCAACGGTCAAAAGATGGGGTAAAATTCAAATAACGGTAACTTTGTTATTATGGGTTGTGATTTTTCAAATCCTACCTATAAATAAGTAACCTCCGCTTTTCCCTCTCATCTTTATATTTATCAATCTTTTCTATATTTCTCTCTTTCACATTACCTATTCATCAAATCACTTACTTTTGTCAACACCAAAAAATGGCGAATCGCAATACAGTTTCTAAACACAACATGGTAGCTAATTTGAATAAAACTGAAACTAATGTCGCATTCCATGACATTATTGATTTTCTTAATGGATCTCCAATCAGTTATGCGCTTTTGGTGGAACCTGATGTTATTGAGCCATGGATTCAATAGTTTTGGGCGACTGCTAGAACTCACATGGAGAATGATGACTCCTATATACAAGCTAAAGTTGCTGGAAGGATTGTAAAAGTTAGTGAAGTTTCAATTAGAGAAGATTTATTGTTTGATGATGAAGAAGGAGCTATTCGTTTTGATAAACAGCTTCTTTGGGATACTTTAAGAGATATTGGGTATGAAGGGAAACAACATTCAAGAAACCCTTGTTCAGTCCACATTGGAACTACTTGGTACATGTCTTGCTTCATTGTCTTAGTTCTAAGAGTACTTCATGGGAACAATTTGGTTCTAATATAGCATCTGCTTTAGTGGGTTTAAGGTTCAAAAGCAATCTTCTATCCAATTGGGGAGGAATCTGGAGCAAGATAATTTGAAAGAAGATGCTGAGTTTTATGAAGAAAAAGAAGATGAACCTCAAGGTACTGAAGCACAAGTAAACATTGAAAATACTGAGCCTGAAAGAACTGGAGTTCAAAGTACTGGTGTACAAAGTACTGATGATCAAGGTGCTGCTGATCAAGGTACTGCTCTTCAAGGAACACATAGACAAGAGTTGATTACACCAAGGACACTTAATTTTGATGAAGAAGCTGGTCCATCAACAATTCTACAAGAGGAAGAAGCTGATACACCCAAAGTAGTTCATACTCCAAGTGAAGATGAGACAATTGCTGAGATATTACAGAGTATGACAAGACCAAGAGGTGTTACCATTCCAGGAGTTTCTGAAGAACAACCTCAAGCTTCTCAACCAGTGTTAGATCCTAAGGACAAAGGCAAAGGCAAACTGGTGGAAATAAAAAAGAAAAAGCTGACTTTAGCAGAGTTAAGAGCTATTGAAGTGGCTAAGAATGAAGCAGCTGCTAGGGAGCTACAAGCTAAATTTGATGCTGAGATTGCTCAACCAGTGAAGGTACCTGAAGCTGCTATACCAGAAATGTCAGTTGCTATTCCTAGAAGACCAATTAGTAAGGCTAAAGAAAGAAATGCTATGATGGCTTACTTAAAGAGTCAAGGATATACTGGATTACAAATGCTGAATTATATAGAGATAAAAGATTTGTATGAAAATGTTAGAAAAGCCTATCAGAAGCAAGTTGAGAGTATTATTTCTATTGAGGATGATAAGCAAAAGGAGGATGTTAGTAAAAGAAGCTTAAAATGAAAAAGAACAACTGAAGTTGAACAGTCATCAAAGAAGATTGAGTTAAGGTCTGATACAGTTGATGAGCTGAGAAATTACATAAGATTTGTCGACTTTGAAAATCCTAAATCCAAAGATGCTGCAGTAAAGAAGTCCAAGATAACTACATCTGAAGTAGTAGAATCTAAGGATGGAAATTATCTGATGTTCCATAGAGAGGATGAAAGTTTCAGAACATTTAATTTGCTATGGGACATATTGCACATTATTAGCAGAGAGGATTTGTGGCATTTATATCAACTAGTGCGAGACTATTTTGAACACATTCCATCAGAAGGAATTGGTCTAGTATTGCTTGGAGATCTCACAACTATCTGGGAAACAGAGGAAACAAGTACTGATGCTATATGGAATAAACAAGAAGTATGGGAGATTAATAGCTGGAGATACTTTGATGAATCTGGAGTGCATGTTTTGGAGCTAGAAGATGGAACCATGATCCATATATTAGTAGAAAGAAGATATCCACTCACATCAGATCTTATGAGAAGAATGCTAGATCATGGAATGGAAGTGGAAGAGGAGAATGAAACAGCACTAATGGTTATTGAATTATTCATCAAATGGACCACTATGGCTGATGATGGTACATAAATACTGGTATGATTTTTTACTGTAAATTTTTGATAAATTAGAACTTTATTCAAAGTACTGCTGATCAAACAGTACTTTAACCAAAGTACTGCTTGCAGCACAAAACCAGTAAATGTTTTTAAAAGAAAATTTTTGTTAAGTGAAAAATGTTTTGAAACAAATTTTAACTATAATAAATGGTTTTTGAGATGGTTATAACAAAAGGTTATCAATCCACCATGTTTAACAAAAGGATTGGCTAATCCATGAGCAAACGGCTCTGGTAAAGATATCTCAAATCCACTATATAGTTGACAACTTGCTAATAAGTTGTATGGTAATCAACTCACCATATCAGGAAATGTAAAGAGTTGGCTAGCCCACAAGAAAAAAGGTTTGTGGTAAAGGCTGTGGAAAAACCATTTATATGGTAAGTAGTTCACCATGGTTGCAAGAACTAACTAGTCCAAAAGGGTACGGCTTTTGGTAAAGACAAAACAAATCCGTTGCTAAAAATCATATGGTTATCAATGTACCATGGTCTTACACACCTAAACATTTGGATACTCCAGAGTTAATGGCTTTGGTAAAGAGACATCAAAACCATTAAAATTTCAATGATTCATCTCTCACGGGAGTTTACACACCTGGAAGTGATGAGAATAGACTGAATCTTTAAGATCTGATGTACATATTGTCATATGTTGCTGAAAAAGATGGAGATTGCTGATTGTTGCTGTAAAGAATTATTGATAAAGACTACTTTGATGATGATTATACAAGCACAGAGATTACAAAGACAAAATCTGAAGATAAAGACACAATCCTTGAAGACAAAGATGTTAAAGATACAAATACAAAGGAACTTGAAATCAAACAAGTAGAATTCAAGTTAGGGGAGGATTGTTGGTATATAGAAAGTTAAAGTGCTGAAGAGTCAAAGTGCTGAAGAGTCAAAGTACTGAAGAAGTCAAAGTAATGCTAAAGAAGAAAGTCAAAGTACTGCTCAATCATCAAAGTACTGCATGTTTAAAAGGACTGCTATGCAAAAATGTTAAGGATTATATTGTAATTCTAGAATGTTCTAAGTTTAAGTTTAGTATTACTTGACATACAAGGAATAGAATTGTAAACCGACTAGGGTTATCCTTAAGCCTATAAAAGGACCCCTAGATTGGCATTAGAGGTATCAAGTCGTACGTGCATTATTAGAGTTTACTAAGTTCAATATTAGAGCTGTTAGGGATTGTTAGTGAATCTGTGTATCAAGCAGGTTCAGAGTTTTAATATAATCATTAAAGTTAAAGTTAATTCTTCTTAGCTTTATTAAGTAAATTCCGCATACTTAATAGAGTTAGGTCAGTGTTTCTTTGTTAGCAACTTAGGATTTATCCGAGGTTACTAAGTCCTTACAAGCTACATAAGTTAGTTTGGTTAGAATACATCGATCCAACATGTTTAAAAAGTAACAAGTGTTACAGAGGATAGTTACGTCGTAACCCCTATAAGGAGTTACGCCATAATTAGATCAAAACCTGGCAGACGCTACAAGAGTGTAGCTACGGCAAAACCATTGCATGGGATTACGCCGTAATTCGTAATGCTCTAAGAAGAATTCTGCAAAAAGTATGTTACGTCGTAAACATAAGAATGAGTTACACTGTAACTGTGGACAGATCAGGTCCCCGTTCAGCATGTTGCAACAACTTTTCTCCGTTTTCATGCAAAAATGGTTAAAAACACAAAACCTAACAGAAATTGAAATAAAACAAATGAAAGGGATAATTCGGGTTGTCTCCCGAAAGAGCACTTTTCTTTATTTACGAGTCTTTAAGTTAGACTCAAAGCCTTGGGGCTTTATGGTGGCCTTTGGCCAACTTCTTCCTTAGCTGGTTTTTTTAGGATGGTTGGTCCCAGACACAAGGAGAAATAATCGGGGTCAAGGAGTATCAATTTTCTTGCAAAAAATTAGCTTTCGCCCATTCGTAGCGAAATTTAGCCTCGACTTCCCATTTTAGCTTGACAGCTCTAAATTTCACTTTTAACTAATTTTTAAATGAAATTCCCTTGTATCCGACTTTCATTCTTCTCTCCTCGTAAAAGCACGCCCATTCTTTGCGTTTGAGCTAGTTGGGGTCGGGGAATTTTCCTCCATCGCAAATTTTCCGGTTGGGGTCACACGTAGTCCAATCTACCTCAGTGAACCGATCGTTCATAATATTGTGTCCTTGAATCCACCGCTTCCTGATTAGTTTTTCGTCTTCCCAGCACCACCAAACTTCTGCTGCCTTTTTTATCCTTCGAATGAGAAATTGTCCTCCCCCATTACATCGTTTTTGAAACAGAGAACACGTAGGCAATGTCACTTTAGAACCCTCAATCAAAGAAGTTTCAGGAGCACAACAGTGAAGTTTACTCGTAACAACAATATCAGGTACGGAAGGTCGGACATCATCATCTTCTCCTTCGCTGTTGTCATCATCACTTGACTCGGTCCCCTGCAAATGGCCAAAATATGAAGGAGGAAACCTATCGAAATAATCCACTTAAACCTCCTTTGGATCCTCATTTGTCACTTTCGGCTCATGGCACAAAGTTTTTTCCATTTTAAATTCTACTCTATCACTATAGTATCCCAATGAGTCAAGGAACAGTTTACCAAGAATTAAACGTTCCCTCGTGTTTTTCTCCATGTCGATAACCACAAATTCGAGGGCAGAAACAAACCTATCGACCTTAACACAAGTACCACCTGTGATTCCTAGGGGAGTAGCCTTAGTCATATTGGCCATCTCAATCACCATATCCGTTTTCTAAAGATGGATTAATTTGAGTTTTAAGAATATGGAAAGTGGCATGAGGTTTATGATAGACCCAAAATCCACTAACCCCAAGATATCATGACTCCCAACTGAACATGGAATGACGAACCCGTCTGTGCTAACATCTTTAACTGAAAATAACCCAATTTTTGACCTGTTTACGGCTTCTGATTCTTGGTTACGCCGTAACTCAGGAAAATAGTTACGGCGTAACTGTAACTGATTATCGAAAATCACACCTTTTAAGTTTTCGGTTGGAGAATGGCAATCTTCAATTAGTTCCTGTGAATTATCATCAGCAAAAACAGCATTACATACTGATTGTTGCGAAACCGTCAAGTTTTCTCACGCGAGCTGATCACTTGTGAATGATCAGCCGTAAGGAACTTAAAACAGCTCACACACCAACTCAATGAAGATCAGGAGAGTATAGTGTTTCCCCGGGTCGTTAAGTCCCAACGAGCTGTGCGAGAATAGTCAAACGTGTAGTGATCGGGAGATTTGAACGGGAAAAAGGGATTGAGATATGATTATAACTAAGGAAAAGCCCATAAACTACAGGGGCTTAAATGCAAATTAAAGAAAATTAAAAAGATAAAAAATATTAAATAAACGCTATCACTATAATTAAAATGATGTTTTTGTTTTTATGTTTTTATAAAACTGAAATTAAAATCTACGTGACGTACAATTAAAAACGTGAAACTTATACAATATAAATCCTAAAAATATGAAAAATACATTTTTACAATCCTAATGATAAAAGAAAATTATTAGAAAAATAAAATTATTTTTATGACTATTTAATTAATTATTATTAATTAAAAACTATTTTTAACTATTTAATAATTACCTAAAATGCAAGAAAATAGGAAATAAAGCTAGAAAAATAAAATTATGAAATGGAAAAGTCTAAAATATCAAACTAGAATTTTCAAAACTATTTTTGTATTTTTATGATTATTTTTCTATTTATTATGAATTTTAAACTATTAAAAACTAATTAAATTATTTAAAAATACAAATTTAACTAAGAAAAATATGGAAAAATACTTTTTTAGCTTTTTATATTTATCTAAACTTAATAAAATTGAAAAATTATTTTTTTGAACCTTTTCTTAATTTTTTGTATTAAAAGCTATTTAAAAATGAATAAAAACTGATTTTAACCTAGAAAAATAGCAAACAGTGTCCAAAAATTATGAAAATTTCAGGGAAAATCTAAAATCTAATTCTAAAGCTATAAAAATTATAAAAACATGGTTTTATGTGGAGAAATAAAGAGCTGCTATGTAACTGAGTTGAAATAAGCACTTTAAAAATAAGCAAATAAGCACTAATATGCACCAAACTGATACAGGGCCTAAATTATGGTAAAACTACTCTAAGGCAACTAATGAAAGCTAATCCTAACCTCTAAACAGCAGTTTACAAAGATTAAGCTAAATGATTACTAAAGCAAATAAGCAAATCTGCCCCTACATTAAAACACTTGCAAACTGCTTATTCAATAAGCTATCTTGAAAACCAAAAGCATGGATCTCAAGACAACCTAGCAGAGACTATGTGTACCAAATTTCAGCTCAAAAGGATTAGTAATGAAGAAGATATAGAGCAAGATAAAATGGCACAAACTGAGACAGATAGCTGTTATGCAGAAAACAGATGACAGGTAGCTAGTTTGAGCTTATCTATGAGCTTATCAGACAAGCTTAAAGGAAAAACAGATAAAGGGTCTTGAAGACCACCTAGCCTACTGCAATATGACCAAATTTGAGACCTTAATAAGCTAAAATGAACACTGAGCATAGGCTGCAAGTTCTGCCAAAAACTGATTTTAGACTACTTTTGACTTTTAAAGAACAGAATAGTATTTTGACTTTTGTGAGATTTAGATGCAAACCTAGGACTGAATTCAATGTAATTTAATGCAATAAGACTTTCACAAGCTAGATTATCAACTTCTAAGCCTATGTGTGAGATTTCTAACTACTGATTCTAACAGTTTTGAAGGTAGGAGCAGTGGACTTAAAATTTTGACTAAAAGTGCAAATGATGGCAAACCAAGGACAGGAATGACATCAATAACATATAACTAGCTTAAAGCAACTAATCTACTGCATTATCAGACCTCTAGAACAGTTTAAACAAGCAAACCAAACACCCCTTTAAATCATGAAAATGCATGTAGCAAACTGATCTAGAGGTAAACTTAGCATAAGCAATCAAAACTGACTAATCAACACATTATTAAGCTAATGAACAGATGGGAACCATAAATCAACCCAAATCAGTTTGACTTTCCAAACCATGACCCGTTTGACTTTTTCTTGACTTTTATGCAAAACTAAGATTAGACCAAAGAGAAACCCCATAAGCTCATGTAAGCTTATCCAAGCTTAAATGAGCTTAATGAAACAGTAAACTAGCTTTTAGAACTAATAACATCAAAATTAAATGACAAGAGATTAAAAATGAGAATTTAACTCACACATGTCCAGCTGGTGTACAAGCTAAAACCAAACCCAAAACCTATTCTATACTAAGCTAATTTAAACCAAATAAACCTCTGCATCCACCAAATCCAATTCATTTGCAATTTGAGCTTATGGTTGACTTTTGTTGACTGAAATCCAAAATTACTTAGAACTGTTTTCCAAGCTTATCTCAGGCTATGATAAGCTTGAGCAAGCTTGTTTAAATGGAAATGAAGCTGTTTGGAGCTTTAAATATAAGATATTAAAACTGACTTCTTCAACAGTAAACAAAAAAATTATGAAACTTAGTTAAACATTCAAATGATACTTGAATTGAGTTACAATGATTAAGTAGGTAATGTTTAATACATAAAAGCTTGAGATTACATTTTAAAAGCTAATTAGAACAGTTTTAGGAAAAAACGACATACATTGAAAATCTAAAAACTAACTACTACATTTTTCTTCTTCTTTCCTCCTTTTTATACATCTATTTGCTTCCACGTGTCCATCTGAGTGTTTCCCACCAATCTTTCCTCCTTTCTTCTTC
>BPTQ01000006.1:228886871-228909864 GCA_019973895.1 Chrysanthemum seticuspe | reverse complement strand
CAGAGGTAAAGGCGCAAAGAAATCGAGGTTACGAGCATTAAATGGACTTTAACCTTTTGTTACCTTTTGTTCGTATTTAGGTATATTTACTATATTTATTGCTCGTAATAGCCCCCTTTAACTGTGAATTATAAGTCCTGATAAACTACAATAGTCTAAAGATCCTTTCGTGTTTATTTTTGGAGAGGTTTGTGCTGTGTAGGGATTTTTTGGAACTTCGGTACCACCTTTTCGAATCACATCTCTATCTCTACTTACTGTAACTTGGACTCCCCCAGTTTGGATACCACCATACACTACTCACAGATTTATGAGTAGTAAAAACATGACAAATTTGACGTTTTTGTAGACTTTTGTGAGTCTTTGCGTAGTTTTACTGTTTTTATAGTGTTTATTCACAAAATACACAAAATTTACGTTTTTATAGTTTTAGACCACTTTTTGCATATTTCAAACGTATTAACCGTTTGACAACTTTTGAAACTTGGGGGACTAAAACTGCCAATTATGCAAACTTTATACGTTTTTCACCAGATTTTGATATTTTTGCATTTAAAACACATAAAACACTTATTTGTGATATTTTTGTCATTTTGATGCGTTTCTGAGTGTTTTCAGATGTTTTTGCAGTTTAAACAGTACAAAAATGATGAGTATTTAGACACTCATCACATACCACCATAGGTTTGACCCCCTCAGGTTCAATGTCATTCATCTCTATCTCTACACTAAGCTTTTCCACCATGGCTTCAAGGTTTTTTAGGGATGTGTCGTGTTTGGAGAGGTTTTTATTTGTGCTTTCCTAGAAATCTGATAACATCAAATAGTCCTGAATATTAAGTGTCAATTTCCCCCGATAATGCTCGTTATTTATATCATTTATATGGATTTATGCTTGTTTTCCATTGTTTTCCAATTTCAGGTAAATTACGAGCATTGGAGCTAAAGAAACGCGGAAATGGAGACATTACTAAAGATTTATCACAGTATGCCTATTTTGAAGAAGTTACGGCGTAACTCCTCTCTTACATTATGCCGTAACTATTGCGTGACCCAGAATACCAACTTATCAAGAGGTTACGGCGTAACTCTTCCCAAAAGGTTACGACGTAACTCCATTAGGTCAAAAGAGGTTTCACGCCGCTGATACTTACGCCGTAACTACGGCATCACTTACGACGTAACCGAGTTTATTGAAGACTACGGCGTAACCACTAATAAGGCTACGCCGTAACTAGCAGATCTAGTGCATTTACGAAGAAATAGAAGGTTACGGCGTAACTCTTATATTGGTTACGCCGTAACCCAGACCTGGCCTATAAATACCCTACGAATTCCAACATTTCTATCCATCCCATTCCACACACAACACTCTGAGAATGTGGGAAAAAGCTCAAGGCAGGTCTATGAACGGAGTTGTTTCCAAGGGAGAAGTCACTCCATTACGATAAGCTTTAGCTTTTTATATTTCTTTTACTTTCAATTCATGTATTTCATACCTTTGAATATTGAATTGATTTGCATGATTAATATGAACGGCTAAGAACCCTTTGGTGATAGCCTAGTTATGATTTCTTAATTGTTTTGTTTGCGTTTACCTTTACTTCCGTACAATTATTTCTAAGTGTATGCATGCATAGTTCTTTGGTAGTCACCCTTGATTCGGTAGTTTTGAATGGCGGTAGAGGCCAATTACCTAGGAGATATGACCAACTGACCCTAGGAGGGCGGACTGAGACGGTAAGGGTAAGATATGACCAACTGACGACCCTTTCTACTTGTGCGATTTGACCAACTGATCACCTATCGTTTGGATGAACTTAAGAATTGGCGGGTGTAGTGTCTAAGTTCCTAACGGCCGGGCACTCACTATTTTGAATCTAGCATGTAGCGGTACTTAATGACTTGGCTTAGGGGACAAGGAACAACATGACTTATGACGGTGCGCCTGATTTCTCCTGTGGTGGCATCTTTGCTGATAGGTTAGGGCGAATTGACCAAATGCTGTCCTCTCGAATTTGACCCCACCTGAAGTAATTGGAAGTAGGTAGACGTAGACATAACTAGCTAGGAGGATTGACTAGGTTAGCACCACTATTCCTCTATTGATTTCCCTTTATCCATTTATCTGCTTTTATTTTATTCTGCATTAGTATTTTAATTAAATAAATCCCTATCAAAACCATTATTATTCTGTGACAATTAGACTTAGTAATAATCCAACACACATAGCTCTTGGGACGACCTCGGATTTACCATTTACTACACTACACGCGACCGGGTACACTGCCCGTTAGTGCACTAGGGTAGACCATAGGTATAGCGAGACACTATAAATATTAAGATCTGGTCAGTAAAACCTGCATCAAGTTTTTGGCGCCGCTGCCAGGGAGTTATATTAGGATTGATATTAAGTCTTTCATTTCGTTTTTAAACTTTTCTCACGATCATATTTCAAGTTTTCAGGTACCATGGAAGTTGTTAACATCGATGACCTAACTCTTGAGGAATACTTGGTGTTGACAAGAGCGGAACAAGGGCCGAGTCTCGTAAGACCGGCAATCGGAGCGGATGTTCGTTTCGAAATTAAAGACCAATTTATGAGGGAGCTTCGCGCTAACCCTTTTTCAGGAAACAGGGACGAAGACGCATATGAGCACGTTGAAAATGTCCTATACATCGCTAGCCTTTTCAACATTCCGGGCGTGTCTCATGATGCTGTTATGCTTAGGGTATTCCCAATGACTCTTACTGGAGCAGCCAGAAGATGGATCGAAAGGTTGCCCGCCGGAGCAGTTAATACTTGGGCGCTACTAAAGAAACACTTTATCCAAAGATATTGCCCGCCATCGAAGATTTCTAACCAGCTTATCGAGATCCATAATTTCAAACAAGAAGACGACGAAACTCTGTATCAAGCTTGAGACAGATACAACGATCTTCTGTACAAGTGTCCTACCAATGATCTGAATAACCAGCAGAAGGTCAATATTTTCTACAAAGGAATAAACGTAACTACAAGGCAAATGTTGGACTATCAAGGACCTATCCCAAACATGACTCCTACCGCTACAATTGAGGCCATTCAAAAAATGGCGGACCACTCTCAAAAATGGCACGACGGTGGGAGCAAAAGAAACCAAGGCGGAAGTTTTGACGGAATTACAGCAATAGCTAGTAAAATTGAAAATCTCAGTCGAGATATGCTGAAAGTCAGAGAAACCGTTCATCCCATCCAAGTAGGTTGTGAAATATGTGGAGGAGGACATCTTATGAAAAATTGTCCTCTTGTGGACGAAGAGAATATTGAAGAAGCTAAGTAAGGAGAAAATCGACCATTTTACGGAGATAATCAAAATAGTAATGGTTATTGTGGGAATTACAACCGTAGGCCTTATGGAGAAAGAAAGCCCAGTCCTGAAGAAACAATTAATAAGTTCCTGGAAAACTCAGCCCTAAGACAAAAGGAGCAAGATGAGTGGTTGAAGGAATTCCAGGAAAACACTGACAAAAACCTTTCTAGGCACGACTCAACTCTGAAAAACCTAGAATCCATGGTGATGAAGCTGAAGGATCTAAACCAGCTATGGAATGTAAGGTGATTTTTTCTGATGATAACTCAAACGTTCAGGTCAACGATACGGATTTAGGGGATGATTTCGTCGACAGATCTGAGTTACGCCGTAACATGCCTAATGAGTTACGGCGTAACTATGTGTTTGACAGCGACAACGGGGTTGTGAAGAATACTGAGGACATCCACTCTAACGAATTACGCCGTAACCAAGAATCTCAGTTACGGCGTAACTGGGATACATGGGCAGACAGCTTCCTTGATATAGGTGAACGAGAGACTCAGAAAACTGGTGAATGGTCCCATGATATTAACCTATTTCCTTTATCACCATCCAAAAAAAGATATCACTAGTGCAAGGCCATACCAGTAACTAAGGGGGACTCATTTGACCTATGGGCTTCATGTGATCCTAGAAACAAAACTTGTGATGGAGGTACTGACAAAGAGAGAATCAAGAATAACAAGTTTTTATGGACTGCTTACACTGATGATGAAAGACTCAAAAAACTCTCCCGTGAAGATGAAGAAGAGCCACTTATAACTCACTGGTGTGCTTCTGTCATCATTACCGATGAGGAGACCACAAGAGTATGGCCTACATGCAGCCCCTTCCACGAGTATTGCAATGGCGGAGATAATGAAAGAAAGGAAGAATGGACATACCCTCATGAGCGTGAAAGGCATTGTATAAAATTCGGTGATTTAGCCTTTAAAGAGTGGTACTCAATTCAATTTGGGGATGCCAAGATCGATCTAAATCTTCTTAAGAAGCTAAAGATTGACTACGAAGAGCACATTCAGAAAAAGGAAGAGGCTAATGATGATATAAACTGCACGGATAAACATTTAAGTGAAACTGACAACAAGAAATTGCGCAGTCACTGGTGTGAAAGAGTAAAATCTCCTGGGAAAATTTTCTGGGCATCATGCAACCTGTATGATGACATGTGTAACGGGGGAAGCAGCTCTGGAAGAATAAGAAAAGATGAATTCTTTTGGTCCTCGACCAATGATGAGGAGAGAACGAGTTTGCCTTGGCTAGACAACCTAGGATTCGATAGTTGGATGAAAATTAAGTATGGACATGTGGACACATTAACCAAAGAGAAGATTTGGAAGGAATACATGGATCGACAAAACTCAAACGACAAAAGTCTCAACAACACGAGTGAAATTACAGTTGACAATGACAAAGAGTTGGTTTGTAATGATAAAGAAGAATGCAAGCGTATTCTAGTGGAGAATCTGCTCGATGAATAATGGTTCAAGGACACAGCTTCTGATGACGATCCTAGATTACCTTGAATTGCAAGGAAATGAGGAGTTCACTGATCCCGATGACGAAGCTTAAAAACAAAGGAGGTGCAAACTCCTGAGGATTCCCCCTACAAAAGACAACCTCCAATTGTTGTTGAAAAATATGAATTTACTCGCTACCACCTGGGACCGGAAGAGAAATTGTGTAAAGTCCGAAAAATCGAAACCATTGAATACCTCCGAACTGCCTCGAATGTTGCATGGATGAGACATAATTTGATGAATGATATTGAAGAAGTGGGACAAGCGCAAAGGCCCCTATAGAAGCCCCACGGCTCTGAGTCTAACTTAAAGACTCGTTAATAAAGAAAAGTGCTCTTTCGGGAGACAACCCGAATTATCCCTTTCTTTTGTTTTTATTTCCTTTCTGTTGGGTTTTGTGTTTTCTAACCATTTTTTGCAGGAAACGAGGAACTAATTGTTGTTGCAGTTGCTGATCTGAACACAGTTACGGCGTAACTCATCTTGGTGATTAAGCCGTAAACAACATTTTAGCAGTAGAATTCTTGACGCATTACCAATTACGGCGTATTACCATCTCAGTGGTTACGCCATAACTACTCGCTTGACAGCTCATACCAGGTTTTGCCAGTTACGGCGTAACTCCCTCATAGTAGTTACGACGTAACTTTCCTCTGCTTTAATTCTTTCATTTTAAAACACAGTAACCTTGTATTAGTTTTTAAATGAACTTTGTGGGTGTGTTCCCTGTAAACTCTCACGAGACTTCACTCGTCCACTTGGGACACCCAGTGGTTTAAAAGGCTTGTTGCATTCGCTAAATGCAACCGTGATTCCTATGAAAGTGAGTTAGATTTGTTTTTCATTTGTTTTATTTTTTTCTTTTTAGAATTATGCTTGTCGGTATTGTGATTTCAGGGATTGAAGTTTGCTCATGACGCTTAAACGAAGGCACGGTTCTTTTTCGTGGGCCTTCTTCTTTTTGGAGCAAATTTCAGGGAAGTTCTCGCTCTAATTCTACCTTTCTCTTCACCTTTATTTTAATGCCTAGTACAAAAGGGACTTTGTACAATTCAAGTGGGGAGACGGGAGTAGAATTATCTCTTGAACTTTATTTTGCCCTCTTTTTTCTAGTTTATTTTGAAAAATTATGCCTTTTTTTTAAATTTTGACATGTTTTTCCGAACCTAACTATATTAGACCTTAGCCGAGCACATACAACCCTTGACATTACATGGTGAGATTAGCCTTATCTGTTTCCAATATTTTACCCCAAATCCACCAAATTATGAGTGTGTCGGTAGCTTGTAAACTTTAAAACTTGGCCTTTACATCATTTCGAGACCATAGACGAGGTATGTTGAGTTAGCTCGATGTATTTGGACTTTTCAGTTTTAGAAGGCAATATTATAGGATTATCACCCAAACAGCCTACCATTGTGAGTCTATCGATTAGTCACCTCGACTTTTCGACCCCCATGTGAAACCCTTTTGTTGCACTCCCCTTTAGTGCAAGATACCCCTAGATACACCATTCTGAGCCATTCCTTTCATTTTGTCAACCCAATATATTGTTTCGTTACACCTATACACCTTAGCCTACCCTGTAGTCTTTATTTGTGATTGGGAAGTCATCTTTGCCTAAGTTCAAGGTTCGAGCAGAAAGGTTTGGAAATCACGCTTTCATCGACGACATTTATGAAGATCATTGAAGACCCCCCGAATTCCCATTGTTCATCTCAAGTGGGGAGATGTGTTAGGAATTGGAAATTCCATGTTAAAGTGTCGGTCACCCCAATTAAGGTCTAACATATGTTAGCTCGTAGACGTGTCGGTATTTACGTTATTTAGTAGTTAGTTAGTTAGTTAATTATTAGAATAGTTTAGTTTAGAGCAACACCGTGGAGGAAGGACGGGTCTTTACCCACTGTATGCCTGATCCACAGTCCGTTAGGAGGACGTATTATTTGTAAGTATAAATACCCCTTCCATCCATGGAAGGGGTGTGGCTTCTTTGAATCTAACCTTTCTTTTGTAAAGCAACTCTCTTCAAGGAACCTCATCTCAACTCTCTTCATCTATCTAAAATGGCTTTCTTATTTACTCACAATCCTAGACCACCCGAATCATTAAACAACATAATATTCACAATCCTACAATTGGTATCAGAGCCAAGGTTATGTTGTTGTTGATGATTTGTATGGATTATGGTGCGGTTTTTGTATGTGTGTTTGATGCGGTTGCGATTTATTTAATGCTTATGTTGAATGTGTTGTTGCTGGTTTTGTGCGTATTATCATTTTGAGCAAGTTAACTATTTCATTTGATTACTTTACACTGAAAATGGTCAAATTGGTTGAGTTAGTTGCACACTGTTGGTGATGTTTGCACTGCTGCTGCTATTATGATGTTTGTGAAGTGATGAGTTTGTGGTATACTAATGTGCAGTTTGTCACATTTCTACTTCTAAGCGAATGCTTTTCTTCAAAGCGAGTTGGTGCATGCTCTTGGATGCGAGTTAACTAATTCTGTTATACAAGTTGACAGTTTTGACTGCCATAATGTCCAGATACAATGTCTTGGATGCGTGTTGTCAAGTTTATCTATCAAAAGCGTGTTGTGCTATCTAAAAGATGCGAGTTGTGAATGATGCGAGTTGGGTTTCTGGTCCAGTTTCAATGCGAGTTACTTAACTCGCATATGGTTAATTTGCTCTTGCTGATTGAGCGAGTTGCTGCTGATGCGAGTTGCACTCAACTCGCTTTTGAGCGTGTTGTTACTTATGTGGGTTGGTCATGAAGCGAGTTGGTTGCCAGATAATGAATGCGAGTTGAAAAGGAGAAAGAAGATGAAAATGAAGACATACTAAGCGAGTTGTTAACCATGAAAACCAAATAACACAACATCACATGTGACTTCAGGTCAATACACAACCATCATCAGTCCCACAAAACGTAATATGAATGAATGCAAAACATGAACAAATCCAAATCCAACATTTTCCTACCTCAACTCATTCTATCACATCTCCAACATCTATTTTAATTCAAGACTCAAAGAACAAAATGTAAACATCATAAGATCTCAGAATGGTTCGTTGGATTTAATCTCTACAAGATATTTTTTGGTCGAACTTTTTTCATCACAGATCAATGTTGAAGATATAACTTCCTTTTTATATCCGAAACTATAAAGGAAAAAGATTCTAACAACCTTGTTATATCTTTTTCTTGTTTCGTCATTTTGACTGAACATCATAATTAAAGACTAAACAAATAAAAAAAAAACAAAAACAAAAACAAAGGTTTTTTGATCTCAGTTTCTCCATCTTCGTGATAATCAAATATTACATCATGACCAAGGTCTTATGCACGAATCTAGTATAACATCACAGATCTCTACTTAATATCTCAAAGATAAATTGATAAAAAGAATGACCTCAGATTCCTTTTTCTCGTGGGTTAAAGATTTTCATTAGTGACCTTTTTCAGATCCATACCACCTCAAGGATAATCATCATTGGTCAAAATAATTTTTGATAATATACGAATTTAAAGAATTGATTTTAACAAGTATGTCAAGATCAAGTCTTTGATTCGGTATTAATGTATGATAATCTCATCGATTAAAAGGTTCAATGAAAACTTACCCTTTACACCATCGTGGCTGTCCCATGTCTGTTGCCATCCTTGTGGCGTTAACATTGACCTTCAAGCCATCCCTGTGGCTAAGTCAAAAGAGCATCATGTCATCCCTGTGGCAAGCTCTATCAAAAGATGATACTCAATATGGTGTCCAAGCTGAAATTGCTGCTTAGTTGCGATGGGATACAACGGGTTAATGGTTGATCAATTTTGAAATGATGGGGGCGCTGGTGTTTAGGGTTAGGTGAGTGAGAAGTTTTAGGGTTTGAGTTTTATAAAGTGAGATTAGGATTTCAGAATATTAGGGGTTGTGATATTTATGAGGCCTTTATATCCGGCTTGTTAGGGTTGAGAGGATGAATGGGCCGAGTAGTACTTTGGTTCATGGACCGGGCCTGTATTAATATTAGACGATTGGACTTTTTATCTTGACATCAATCTTGGTCGTTGGATAGAAAATGGGTCGGGTGTACTTATGTGTACGTGTAATATTGCTCTAGGAGACTGACTGATTATATGATTTGGGTATAATAAGGATTATGTAAGTGTTGTATACACAGTTGATGTTAGGGTATAAATGATAATGGGGTGATTATGTAGATCGGCTTTAATGATTTATTTTTCGATCATGCTTGGTTATGACACGAATATGGATCAGGCCTCAAGTGGTATTTTATTCATGGACCGATTATATATATTTGGAGATGTGAACTTTAATTTGGATGATTAATTAGTCATATGAATTGAATGTTCTTGGGCTGCGATTTGTAAGTCATTGAAGAGATTTGATGATCATGAAAAAATTGACGATAAAATTTGAGATTATATGATTTAATGATGGGATTTAGTGATGTGATGAATGAGATTTGTTGTGTTAGGAGATTTGGTACTTTGGTTTACACATTTTCATGAAAATATCAAGGCTAGACTTGTTATTGGAACTAGGTTGACTACGGGGTTGGTGTAAGGTATTTCTTATTTGGCCTTGAAGTGAAGATTTCCGGGCACGTTTACTTATTTTGCCTTCTTTCTTTCTACCCTTCCGCGAAGATGACTTGTTTGGGCGTTTATAGAGGGTGATAAAGACTTGGCTATTTAGTTGCGTTTGTGATTCTTTCTCACTTAACCCACAACGTAGCTATCACTTCGGTGTCTCACTCAGTTGAGAATATCAAGAGGTTTTGTACATTGGGTACACCGTTTCTTGTTCACGAGGATTAGTACAAGTTTAAGTAACAAATCTGGGGAATTCTACTTCATGATCAAGTTTGGTATATCGAGTTTACTTCTCCATGTGGTCACTACCATAGCCGACAGAATGCGTGAATGATGTGTTTACCAAAGTGTGGATTGGTTGGTTGATGATATTGTTGATGTTGGATAAAGAACTGTTGATGAACCGCTGCATGTTCCCCAATAAATGATATCCACCGAAACCCAAATTGTCATAACACATTCAAGATGACATTGTTTACGGTTTTGTCTTGATTTTGTAAAATCCCGCGAAAGAGCCTATTTCTCGGTTTAAATCATAGACCTGTAAAATCCCGTGACAATGGAAACATCCTGGTAATTGTAAAGTGCATTTCCGGAACTATCATACGGTTTATTCTTGGTTTTGTAAAATCCCGCGAAAGAAACTATTTCTCGGTTTAAACTACAGAATTGTAAAATCCCGTGACGATGGAACCATCTTTGAGAAAGGAAAGCGTATTTCGGGGTCTTCTGATGCTGGTGTTACGGTTTCTGTTTCGAAGAAGGGATAAAAGGGTGTACTTCATAAATTGGATGTGTGTTTGGATTTTTGTCATGGCAGTTTGGTTATTGCGTGGTTTTATGGGGTTATGTGTTTTTAACCATGGTCGGGATGAAACCATTATCAAAGTTCGTTTAAATGTCAAAGAAGGCTAGATTTGAGAAGTTAACCAGAAAATGTGACAACGGGGTTAATTCAGTATTATTTATTTGAGGTTGAAGTGAATTATCACGAGTGAGTGTACCTAGCATCTGAAGGTATCGGGGATGGATGGATGAAGATTCTTCATGATCCTTGTTCGAGCTTATTATCAAAAATGAATACTTGGAAATCTAGCTATTGTTGGGTGTCTTTTACTTTTTCTTTTACCACTTGGGGGAATTGGGCTCTTACCACCGCAAAATAACTATCACTTTAAGGAGTTACGTTGTAGTGCTTAGTGTCACATTCAATTGTGGATTTTCAAGAGGTAATGTACGTCTTATACTTGATGGTTGGTTGGTTGAAGAGTATAGAGTACATAGAGAGTACTTAGAGATGCTAATGGAAATCGGCACCGCTCTTTGTTACATATTTGCAAGTTTAAGTCACGAGTTCGGGTTAGTTTACTTCAGGGTCAAATTCATCATATTGGTTTTTCTCCATCAGTTGTCACGAAAAAGAGCCTACTGAATGATAATGGGGTGATTACAAGTTTGCCAAGAGATGATGAAAAGAGAGAGATAATGACGTATGAACACATCTGTTCATGCCTCGTACTCTAAAGAAAAGAAAAGTGTACGTTTCAGTGCGCTTTATCTTCCAAAGAAGAGAAATCTTCTTATGACGTTTGAACACAACAGTTCAAGCCTCGTTCCCTAAAGAAAAGAAATGTGTACGCTTCAGTGCGCATTATCTTCAGAAGAAGAGAAATCTTCTAAATTATGACCATTCTCATCAACATGCTTCATGCTTTTTCCATGCGCTTCAGTCATCAAGTGAACCGGGCTACTGTTGATTGTTTTCTTATTCCACTTGCTTAATATAATGAAGATGGCGACATCATGTGCTAATTTTGTGGGGGAGAAGTGTGAATAGAATACATTTGGATGATAATCACTTGTTTAATCAAGAATGGCATCTCCGTATGCAATTCTTGAGGGGGAGAAGAAGTGTGAATATTTTGCATGGTTGATTGATATTTGAGAATATATGGTCATACGGATCCTAACTCATGTAAGAACCGAGCTTCTTCTTATCGGATCATCTTTACATGGAGTTTCTTCTAAGAGCCGTTGGTTGACATATTCACTTGGATTGATGAGTTTATCGACAAAGTGCTTCCGGTTAATGCTTCACGTATACATCAACATGATGATTCCGAACAATCTCTCTGTTCTTGTTTGATGTGATTGGTAGTTTGGTGTTACCATCTTGTGTGTTCGTTGCGGCCTAATTGTTGATTTCCTTGATGAACATCTTTCTGTTCTTGTTTGATTGGGAGGGGTTTTAGTTAAGGGGATTTGCAAGATGTAAGTTAATTGGGATGCTTTTTGGTGGGATGTTTTTTGGTGTGAGTTGAAGATGTTAACTATCTATTCCCCAACTGCACAATCTTGAAGAAGGTTGAGTCTTCAGTCTGTTCTACATTTTATGCTACATGTTAGAAGACTAAAGATGAGTTGCATTTAACGATCTAAAGACTTCTTTTTAATCTGGGCATTTATCAAAACAGATTGTCAGTTTAGGGGAGAGCACTAATTGGGAGAGTGTTATAAGTCAGATTCAATCCCTAATTAGACTTGCTCATATTCTTTAGTAGTGACTCCTCGAGACGTTGATATTGAATATTGTAATATTGCAGTTGCACTATTGAATAATGATCCGCTCTTTGGTATTCCTTTGCCAAATCTTCACGGATTATTGTTCATGAAAATTGATCCGCTCTTTGGTATTCCTTTACCAAATCTTCACGAATTATTGCGCACTCTGTAAATCAACCACATGAACATTAAAGAAAATGACTACCTCATCCGCTTGAAGACTTTATTGGTGAATCTTCCAGATCAGTCTCTATATGTATATCTTTAGGAAGATGGAATTGATGTTGAGGAATCATTTGTTCTGGCTCATTAAGTGGGTCAATGTACATCCGGTTGTACATTTATTCACGTGTTGGACATTTGACACAAGTTGATTACTTCGGAGTTAATCATTTATCACTTATTTGAGATTGAAGTTGACTTTCACAAAGGCGTGTTCTTATTTGATAACTTGCTCGGGCTTAAGAATTTGAGTTGAAGACTTGGTTTATCTAGTTACCAGCAGTCGAGGTGGATGGTTGAAGACCTGGTTAACTATCACTATTAGGAGTTACTTTGTTTTACTCAGTGTCACACGCATATGACAGTGTGGATAATCAAGAGGTGTTAATGTCTCATACTTTGTTTGGGTAGTGAGTACTTAGAGATTTGCTTGAAGCATAAATTCTCGACACCGTTCTTCCATCATTAGGTGCAAGCTTAAGATACAAATGTGGAGAAGTTGACTTCAGTTTCAAGTATGGTATATCGGGTTTTATTCTTCAGTGGTCACTTCAAATTGTCTACATAAGGGTTGATAAAAATAGTCAGAGAGAGTCTTCAGCAAGTTGATTCTCACAAGAGTTCAAGTGTTCTTCTCATAAAGATTTCAAGTATTTGGGCTTATACTATGTTGCTGATTATGAAGTGTCTAAACTAGCAAAGGGGGAAGGAGACAAGCATATAAAAGCATAACGAGTACACATGATGAACTTAATACTTCTAAGTGATTGAAGTTATCCCGGGAAGACAAATGTCATGACCGCAAAGAAACTCAATGTATCTAGTAGCTTCTAGTGTTCTTATTCCAACTTCGTGGGGGAAGAGATGTAAGAGAAAGTTTCTGAAGATAAAAGAGGTACACAAGTATGACATATTCAGGGGAGATAAATGTATGACATGAGGGAGGTGTTATCAATTATTCTTTCGGTAGGAATGTGTGTACTTCGAATTCTTGAGCTTCATACACGATCATCAGGGAAGAAAAATGTGAACATTGTGGAGGTGTTTTCATTCCCCTCATGATGTGTATTCGGGAGAGCTCTTGGGTATTGGTGTACTTCGGGTTCTTGAGCTTCATACACGATCATCAGGGAAGAAAAATGTGAACATGGGGAGGTGTTTTCATTCCCATCATGATGTGTATTTGGGAGAGTTCTTGAGCATTATACAAAGAGGCTGACTGCATCAATTTAACTACCTGATGGAATTGTTCTCTTGACACCTTTTGGAATGGATTGCTTCAGACTTCAGTGGTAATGAAATATGAGAAGAAATTTAAAGAGTGGGATGATACGTTGCTGTTCTTGTTGATGATATAACCCCGAACAAAGAATATAGATTATCGTTCTTAAAAGGAGCAACGGGATTTATGATAATGGTGTGCTTCTCTGTGCACCTGGCTAAGGCAAGCTTGAAATAGAGCTTCGATTCTGCTCAGCTAAAGGATTTTCGGTTTGGGGGGAAGCTACCAAAGTCTCACTTTCAAATGGTTCAATTTCTCTCTTCGATTCAAGAGCCTTGGAAGCTTTGGTGGTGAAAGTTTTAGGGATGATGACTTCTATCTTCTACGACGTGCTGCTCGATATCCTTATCTCGGTACTCGTATCATCATCTTTCTTAAAATATATCATCTATTCTGTCTGTAAATATTTATCAAAAACAAAATACAAAAATATAAAACCAACAAAAAGAAAATAGAAAAATATAAAACCTTCAAAAACCCATAAAAATCAGAAAATTTGAAAATTCCAAAAAATATTGTTTTCTCAAGACATGTCTTCTGGTATCGATAACATCTACGGTCTTAGAAATGTCATTCAATAATGGCACGGGACCATAGATGATGTTCGAGCAGGAGGTGTAAATATTCTTTTCTAAACATGTCTCAAAATATGGCTTACAGTTACTTCAGACTGTAACCCGTGCTTAAACTATGGCTTGCTATTATTTCATATAGCAACCCGTTCTTTTAAAGGAAGGAAAGTGCTGCGCTAAACCTATTTTCAAAATATTTCGTGCACTTATCCTAAAAACAAAACAAGGAAAGTATGTCGAAGGACTGCTGTTCCTACAAAAATGTTTTTCCGTCTAAAATTCTTCAGAAAAATATTTGGTGTTTTAAAAAATGGTGGTAAATGAGTTGCTTTAAAAAACAATCAGATTCAGAGTTTTTGTAAAAATTGAAAACTCAATCAATGACTTTAGCGCTTTTAATCTTTTCAGAAAATAAGTCATTGATTGAGCGGGAGAATGTTTTCAAATCTATATCATCTAACGGGCTTTCTTAATTATCCTACGTGCTTAATTAAAAATGATATTTGCTAATGTCGAAGGACTAGGAATTTAGGATATGATTGTTAGGTTTAGATGATTAGAGTTTGATGAACACATAAATCCCATACCTTATATGAACTGATTGATATGTTGAATTGACTTTAATTAGTCGATTGCTGTTTGGGTGATGTCGACCACCATATATCTGCTTGTGTTCACTAACGTATGCAGGTACTTTGGTATAAGAATGTTCCCGATCCGGATCCCACATAATATGATGATTGGATGCCGAAAGGAAAGGGTAACTAGATCTTGGGTTGACAAATGAAGAAACAGAGCTTAATTAGATTTCAATGGAGAGTTGGCATGAAATGCAACGTAAGAGGTCTCACTGCATCAGCAGATGGTTTTCTTCTAAGTGATTGAAGAAACGGAGCTTAATTGGACCTCAGTTGGCATTAAAAATGCAACGTAAAAAGTCTCACTGCATCAGCAAATGGTTTTTCTTCCAAGCCCTACAGCAACAACAGAAGCTTCTCAACCACCTAACGTATCTTTGTGCAGGATACCATTTTTAAACAATTTTAAAATATTTGAATAAATTGTTTTGAAAATGGAAAATATTGTTTTGAAAATAAATTGGACTTAATTTTGAAAATCACCGGACTTTATTTTTAAACATAAGTCACTAAATCATCGACTACGGTCATCGATTGAGGGGGGGAAGTGATTTAAAATAAAATATTTTCAAAAAATATTTCTTAATAAAAGTCCGGATTGTACGTTAAAATGTGGTGATCTAAAGATTTAATGTTATGTCATGGTATGATTTCCTTTAAAACTCAAAGGTCTTTCAAAATGAAATTTTTTCTGTTCTTGTTTGATTGAGAAACTATTTTATTTTAAATCAAGATCTCTTAAAAACTATCATACCTGACACTAACAATCTTTAATGTCTAAATCTGTTCCTATCTGTCATTTTTCAAAATCAAATCTTGCCACTCTTTCCCCTAAAATTTTCTAAATAATTTAAATCAATTGGGATCACAAATCTCAAGAGGTTTGAAATTTTTGATCGGGGGAGAGATAGTGATTTAAATCTCTTATCTGTTTAAATGGAATTGGTTTTAGTCCTTTAAAGGTACTCCTGCCTCCATGTGCCAAACGATTTCAATACATAATGCACATGATTGAGGAGGAGCATTTATCCAAATACAAGATGAGTTTTTAAATCAGGCACAAGTTCTCCCATGTTTACTAAACCGTATTAAATCACTTGGGATCCAAAATCTCAAAGGGTTTGATATTTTTGATCGGGGGAGAATTTGTGATTTAATAATGAAATTTGATAAAAGGTGATCGTTTTGATTCAAAAGTGCAGGCTGCTCTCCCATATGTGCTAAATGTTTTCATTAATTGATGCACATATTGAAGGGGAGCATTTCAAATGAAAATAAAACTATCGAGGTACAAAAGCTTTATGTTTTAACATAAAGTACCTTGATTGAGTTTTAAATGGTTTCTTAATGGATTTTGTGATCGTGGATGTGCTTCAAAAGAACTCTTTCCTCTATGTGATAAAAATGATTTCAAAAATCCTATGCACATATTGAGGGGGAGAATTTACCAAAGAAAATCAAATGGCTTTTTCCATGAAAATTGTGATCAAAGAAAATATTTCAAAGTCCTCTTGCCTCCATGTGCTAAACAATTTCTAAATCATATGCACATGTTGAGGGGGAGGTTTTCTAAATGATCGAAACTATTAAGGTACAAAATGATTTGATCTCGGATCACAAGTACCTTGATTGTTTTTTCAAATGATTTTTCAATTGGTTTTGAGAAGGAATGAACTATACCAAAAGACCGACCATTTTACTTTATGTATGGAGTTATCAGGATGGTGAGGTTAGGTATTTGTTCCCACGAACCGCCAGAGATGGAGGGATCTACCCAGGGACAATCCACTAGATAGACTAGAGTCCTTAGGTATGATGAAAAAAAAGGAGAAAAGTGAGTTATGGGAAGAGTGCGGACTGAGACTGAGCTAGTACTGGAATAAACCCAACAAGGTTCTAGTAATGAAGTCTCGGCAAGCACTGAAGGGGTTGAAGAATGAAAAAGAATTGAATGTGAAAAGGGTGAAAAGAAATATCCCTCCATTTATTCAACCTTAGGGCAGAAACCGGGTTCAATTCATATGCTACTGGTGGTTACCAAGGTAACACCGGTATTGAAGACAAGACGTCATGGACCCAGTGACGCACTGCACTACAACTTCCCAAGCCACTCAAGTTCCTCTTAAAAGGACTTGTTTCATTCTCACAGGGAACCGACATTATCTATCGACTCTCTTTTAGAGATTGTTGATATTGAAGAAGGAGACCCACTCCCTAGTCTCCGGCATAGGAAACCAAATGTGCACGATTGAGTCTAGAGCCAAGAGATCATCCACAACATCTCATTAGGACACTAAATTAATGAAGACTTGCTGTTTCATACAATGTGGAAAGTAAGAATATATTAAGAGTCCTACGCATTATCCTTGTGGTATTGCCAGAACATCTGAGTGATATGAAAATATTCACGATGAAGATGGAAATCCTTCTAGAGCCAACATCAAACAAGATCTTGGTGGGTGACATGTGAGATCTTCTCGTAAGATCAAGCTTGTGACAACTGGATAGAAACGATGGGGAGATTCAATCTTGAATCAACCTTGGTCCAGGAATGGAATTGACAAATACTTTTGGAAAAACCGTTCGATGTGCAAACCTTCTTTTCTCAAGTACGTCGAATGTATACTTATGTTTTCAAACACAAAAAGTATCTCTGATTGAAAAAATACTTTTGGAAAAACCGTTCGATGTGCGAATCTCTTCTTTTCTCTAGAACATAGAATGTGTACTCTTTTCATATACAAAAAGTATTTATGATTGAAAATTGATCTTTCTCATAAAACCTTCGTCGTATTGCAAAATTATTTCTTCTAAGCAATACGCGATTGTTTTTCAAATCATTTTTCATCAATCAGTGAATCTCAATTCGCTGGTTCACTCACTCCGTGTTGTCTTCTTTGAGATGTTCCGGTTTGAGAACAGCTAGAACAGCTGCGAAACCCTGTTAAGGAGATTCTTAGGAATCCTACCTGATCACAGGCAGTACTTGTACTGATCAACGGGGAACCGTGGGCCGTGTACCTCAATTCAACGAAAGTGATCAAAGACACTTTCGTGTGTTTTATTGCTAACTGTTGTTTGCAGGTACATTTGGACGGTTGCAGCTGATCAGAATTGAGGAGTCAATCCAAAGCCGCATGCTCACAGCATCCACACTTAATTGAAGAAATCATGACTGGTGCATATCTACAGAACCTGGCTCTGATATTTTTATACTATGCTTTTGCTACGCTGCTGCAAATATCATGAACCAGTAAAAGCTTCCGCTACTCTGATGAAAGATGTCATGATCCAAAATTGTGAGCATGTCGGTCCATAAGTCACAACATCACATGATGGCAACACAAAAAAAGGGTGATCCAGAGATTTACTGTGGCTGATGATCTCAAAGAAAGCTCAAAGATTATCAAAGATGTGGGTCAGTTAAAGGCCTCCACTGAAAGTACAAAACTATGCGGACTTTGAAGTATCACTGCTAAAGCACAAGATTGCGGATTTGAAGAATTGAAGTCTACGAGCTCAAGAACGAAGTCATGAATAGAATGCTAGGATTTAAAATGTAAATCATGGGGTGACCTCCCTTAGGGGGAGATTGTTAGGAATTGGAAATTCCATGTTAAAGTGTCGGTCACCCCAATTAAGGTCTAGCATATGTTAGCTCGTAGACGTGTCGGTATTTACATTATTTAGTAGTTAGTTAGTTAATTATTAGCATAGTTTAGTTTAGAGCAACACCGTGGAGGAAGGACGGGTCTTTACCCACTGTATTCCTGATCCACAGTCCGTTAGGAGGATGTATTGTTTGTAAGTATAAATACCCCTTCCATCCATGGAAGGGGTGTGCTTCTTTGAATCTAACCTTTCTTTTGTAAAGCAACTCTCTTCAAGGAACCTCCTCTCAACTCTCTTCATCTATCTAAAATGGCTTTCTTATTTAACCACAATCCTAGACCACCCGAATCATTAAACAACATAATATTCACGATCCTACAGGATGTTATGTTATTAAGTTATGTCGGAAAAAAAATGATGATGATTCGAAAAGAAAAAAAAAGTTGATTGAGTTATGATATCGTAAAGTGCGATGTTATAATCACTATTGTATGAGCTTTATTGATTAGTATCGAGGAGGCCACCTCAGTCACATTTGAAGATTGGAGTTGGTAGGTTTGCCAACAGAAGAAGTAAAGGTAGTGTGCCCATCACGACGTCCTCTAATGACACATCTACCTTGCATTTCATGATCCGGTCTCTAGACTTCTAAGCTTGAACTTTGGGCAGACGGTAAGTGGTGATGACTTGGTTATAGATTTAGACTACCTGCTTGTTTTTCATTTTACACCAATTATATATCCCATGTCTTATCCTACCCTTTAGTCATGAAGCGTGTCTAGGTGATGCAGCGAGTAATCTTTGGTGTCTTGGCCATGGATTTGGTCATGTATCATTGATTTTGTCCACTTCGCCGTGACAGGTTAGTAATGACGAGTCACCCCTTAACCTTTGTCGTGTCTACCCATATTGCCTTCGAGAATTGTTTAGCACTTAACTCTAGTGGTGGAGATTTTTGTAACCGCCAAGCTTATGATAGAATACATGCTATGATCGTGCGTTTGAGTGATCACCCTGAAATTGACACTTAGAATAGTTGAGGGATTTGAGTGTTTGTTCCCCTTTCGTGAGTTGTTCGGCTTTGTTTTATTCTAGCATAAGGGATTTGTAAACTCATGTTTTCCAGGTTTTGGGAGATATCTTTTTAGGAATCTATCTAACAAGGTCTACTTGAGGGCAAGTAGAGTTTAAGTGGGGGGATATTTGATAACATCAAATAGTCCTGAATATTAAGTGTCAATTTCCCCCGATAATGCTCGTTATTTATACCATTTATATGGATTTACGCTTGTTTTCCATTGTTTTCCACTTTCAGGTAAATTACGAGCATTGGAGCTAAAGAGACGCGGAAATGGACACATTACTAAAGATTTATCACAGTATGCCTATTTTGAAGAAGTTACGGCGTAACTCCACTCTTACATTATGCCGTAACTATTGCGTGACCCAGAATACCAACTTATCAAGAGGTTACGACGTAACTCTTCCCAAAGGTTACGACGTAACTCCATTAGGTCAAAAGAGGTTCCACGCCGCTGATACTTACGCCGTAACTACTGCATCACTTACGACGTAACCGAGTTTATTGAAGACTACGGCATAACCACTAATAAGGTTACGCTGTAACTAGCATATCTAGTGCATTTACGAAGAAATAGAAGGTTACGGCGTAACTCTTATATTGGTTACGCCGTAACCCAGACCTGGCCTATAAATACCCCACGAATTCCAGCATTTCTATCCATCCCATTCCACACACAACACTCTGAGAACATGGGAAAAAGCTCAAGCCAGGTCTAGGGGAGCATACGGAGCTGTTTCCAAGGGATAAGTCACTCCATTACGATAAGCTTTAGCGTTTTATATTTTTTTTACTTTCAATTCATGTATTTCATACCTTTGAATATTGAATTGATTTGCATGATAAATATGAGCGGCTAAGCACCCTTTGGTGCTAGCCTAGTTATGATTCCTTAATTGTTTTGTTTGCGTTCACCTTTACTTCCGTATAATTATTTCTAAGTGTAAGCATGCATAGTTCTTTGGTAGTCACCCTAGATTCAGTAGTTTTGAATGGCGGTAGAGGCCAATTGCGTAGGAGATATGACCAACTGACCCTAGGTGAGCGGATTGAGACGGGAAGGGTAAGATATGACCAACTGACGACCCTTTCTACTTGTGCGATTTGACCAACTGATCACCTATCGTTTGGATGAACTTAAGAATTGGGGGTGTAGTGTCTAAGTTCCTAACGGCCGGGCACTCACTATTTTGAATCTAGCATGTAGCGGTACTTAATGACTTGGCTTAGGGGACCAGGAACAACAGGACTTATGACGGTACGCCTGATTTCTCCTGTGGTGGCATCTTTGCTGATAGGTTAGGGCGAATTGACCAAATGTTGTCCTCTCGAATTTGACCCCACCTGAAGTAATTGGAAGTACGTAGACGTAGACATAAATAGCTAGGAGGATTGACTAGGTTAGCACCACTATTCCTCTATTGATTTCCCTTTATCCATTTATCTGCTTTTATTTTATTCTGTATTAGTAGTTTACTTAATTAAATCCCTATCGAAACCATTATTATTCTGTGACAATTAGACTTAGTAATAATCCAAGACACATAGCTTTTGGGACGACCTCGGCTTTACCATTTACTACACTACACGTGACCGGGTACACTACCCGTTAGTGCACTAGGGTAGACCATAGGTATAGCGAGACACTATAAATATTAAGACATGGTCAGTAAAACCTGCATCAAAATCCCTGAGCCATTTATCTTGTACTTTTTGCTTTTGGGCTGAGCTTTCCAGGAATTGGTTAATGGTGATGTTGGTCTGTCTATGTTGTTGGTTGATTTTAAAAACGCTTTCAACATGGTGGACCGGGCTGTTATGTTACGTGAGGTACGGCTTCATTTCCTGGCTATTTCGCGGTGGGTTGAATTCTGTTACTCTAGTCCTGCCAGATTATATTATGGTGAGCATACTCTTTGGTCTCATCAAGGTGTGCAACAAGGTGATCCGCTTGGGCCTCTTCTTTTTGCTTTAGTATTACATCCCCTGGCATGTAAGATTAGAGATTCTTTTGACCTTTCCTTTCAAGCTTGGTATCTGGATGATGGCACTATTATTGGTAATACCTTGGTTGTGGGTAAGGTTTTAGAGTTGATTATGAGGGATGGACCTTGTCGTGGCTTACACCTCAATGTTGATAAAACTGAAGTTTTTTGGCCACAGGAGGACCCCAGAAGCAGGTATGCCCGTGTTTTCCCCCCCAATATTTCTCGCCCTTCACATGGTGTTAAATTATTGGGTGGACCTGTTAGTGTGGATTTTGAGTTTGGTAGTAAGTTGGTTCTGAAAAGGGTTGCTAAAACTATTGAACTTATGGAGGCAGTTGCCAAACTTAATGACCCTCAATGCGAGTTGTTGCTACTCCGTACATGTTCTGGTATTTCTAAGTTATACTTTTCTATGCGCACATGTTCTCCTCGGGTCTTCGGTTGTGCTCAGGTTTCTTTTGATGTGGCACTTCGTTCTTCTTTGGAGCGCATTGTCACTGCTTCTGGGCCCGGTTTTGGTGATTGGCAGTGGAGACTCGCCACCTTACCCTTTTCTTTTGGAGGGATTGGTTTATATTCTGCAGGTGATGTCTTGAACTACGCCTTCCTTGCTTCTAGACTTCAATCCGCTAGCCTACAGTCTAAGCTTCTCCTTAGTTCTGGTATTGTAACTACTGGTCCCTCTTTTGATGATGCTCTACGTATTTTTAATGTGAATATGGATATTGACCTTTTGAGTAACCCTAGCGAGGTCGCTGCCCCCAAACTTATGAAGAAATTGACAGATATATATTTTGATCGGGTTACCCAATCTGTTGAGTCTACTTTCCATCTTTCCCCTCGACAGATAGCTTTATGGAGTTCACTAAAGGAGGATCATACTTCGGATTGGCTTAGGATGGCTCTGATATCTGGACTGGGACAAACTATGAATGCCAGGGCTTATTGTTGTGTGCTATGCTATCGGTTGGGTGTTCCTCTTTTCACTGTTCAGGTACCGTGTTCAGCTTGTTCTAAGGTATTTTCTGGAGATATTTATGAGGATCATGCTGTTTCGTGTGCGGGTATTGTTGGCATTAAACATCGGCATAACCTTGTGCGTGATGTTCTTGTTGATATATGCTCTCGGTCCGGTATTTCTGCTCGTAAGGAGGTGGATATTGGGCTTTTTGGAGATGGGGACAGATCCTTGCGCCCAGCTGCTATACTGCTATACTCTTGGGATAGTGGGCGTGATGTATGTGTTGATCTTACGGGATCGTCGCCCTTGACGCAATCTGGGGTGACTGATTTTATGCCAGGGCGTGCGATCATTGATGCTGCACGACGTAAATGAAAGGTCACTAGTTTTACAACACAAGCTTATAAGAGAAGAGATAAGGCGATTGAACAAGTAAGCCAAACACACACACAAGTATACTTGACCGGTTATGCGTAGAGTGTAGTGAAAGAGAATAACTTGAACAACCAACCTTCAAATGAAGGTTATTACAATGTATTTATAGGCAAGGAGCTAGGGCAACACTCCCTCTCCTTCCCTA
>BPTQ01000006.1:228854806-228886771 GCA_019973895.1 Chrysanthemum seticuspe | reverse complement strand
GAACAAAGAGTATATATCCAAATCACTAATCTGCTAAACGTAAGATTATCAGCACAGCTCCTCGGCAGCGGCGCCAAAAATTTGATGCGCGCAAAACCGTCAAGTTTTCTCACGCAAGCAAGAAACTTAAAACAGCTTAAGCACGAAATCAATGAAGATCAGGGGAGCATAGTGTTTCCCCGGGTCGTTATGTCCCAGCGAGCTATGCAATGGATTATCTCACGAATAGTGATCGAGGGATCTGAACGGGAAAAAGGGATTGTGATATGATTATAACTAAGGAAAAGCCCATAAACTACAGGGGCTTAAATGCAAATTAAAGAAAAATAAAAAGATAAAATCTATTAAATAAACGCTATCACTATATTTAAAGTGATGAACGTTTAAAACCTAAAACGTACGTTTAAATTAAAAACTACGTAACGTACAAAATAAAACGTGAAATCTAAAAAATAAAAGTCCTAAAAATATGAAAAATACATTTTTACAAACCTAATGATAAAAGAAACTTTTTAGAAAAAGAAAATGATTTTTATAACTATTTAATTAATTACTATTAATTAAAAACTATTTTTAACTATTAAATAATACTCTAAAATAAAAGAAAATATGAAATAAGACTAGAAAAATAAACTTAAGACTTAGAAAAATCTAAAATATGATAAAACTAATTTTAAAACTGAAAATATATTTTTTTTGACTTTTTATGTAATTATTACTAATTTAAAACTATTTAAAACTAATTTAAATTATTAAAAATACCAAATAAAAGGAGAAAAATAGGGAAAAATAATTTTTAGGCTTTTTACATTTATCTAAACTTAAGAAAATTGAAAAATTATTTTTTAGAACCTTTTTCTAATTTTTTGTATTTAAAGCTAATTAAAAATACTTAAAAACTAAATTATATTAAGAAAAATAGCAAATGAACTTGGAAAAATCTGAAAATTTCAGGAAAACTATAAAATAATATTAGAAAGCTGGGAAAAATAGAAAAACAGGGGCTTGTGTACAAGAATAAGGAACTGATGAACAAAGTGCTTATTGAAATAAGCTCTTGAATAAGCAAATGCAATCCAAAAGACACCAACTGTTAACAGGAACAAGATTAAGCTAATACAACCAAAATGCAACAAGAAACAACAAGCTTAGACCTCTGATTAGCAAGATGCAATGATTTGGTGATTTGAGTTAATAAGCTAAAACAGTGACTGGGGTGGCTACTTTGAGCAGAGAAATAAGCACACCAATAAGCTAAAAACAGGAAAACACCAATTGGAACTTGGAGAAGACCTGGTGGAGAGCTTGTAAACCAATACTTAGACCTTGGGGTGCTCAGATGAGCTTTGTGCAGGAGTTACAAAGTCTGCACAAGCCCTGTGCAGAGCACTGATCATGCACAGGGCATATAACACCTTTTTGATAGGCTCTTTTGAGGCTTATAAAAATTTAGCAAAATTTTACAAAAATAACAATAACAAAGTAGACCAAGAGAGGTTTTGAAAACCACAAGACTCACTTGCATTGACCAAGAATTGAGTCCATGAAAATTCTTCCTAACAGACTCCAAAACAGGTTTTCAAGATTTTGACTTTTAATGAAAAACTTGGAAAGTTGACTAAAATGGATTTTGAAGCTAATCTTTGGACTGATTAAGATATGAAAACATGAAATAAGACTGCTGCAATATTTATTTAGGTGATTCAAACACAAAATAAGATTTTGAGTTGCAAAATCTTTAACAGTGCACAGATTAGGACAGTTATGAAAGGATTTTGACTTCTGAGCTTGAAAGGCACAAGGGAGTGACTCAAATGAGTTTACTTTGACTATAAAGACTTGAACCAACAATAACCTACCACTGCTAGACCCTCTAACACAGTATAAATCCTAAATCCAAACACCCTTTAATCTAACTATTTTGGACTAAAATTATCTAAATACTTAAACTAACTTGTAATGAGGATCAAATTAAGCTTATATGACCAGATTACAACTATATAAACACATATAAAACAATTGTGATCACAGATATACTTATAAGCAAAATGTGCAATATAGACTAAAAAATTGAAACTGAAAAGGCTACTCACAACTGATCCAGCAGGTGTTGCAGGCTAAACCAGTCCCAATCCTAAGCTAACCTATTCTATCTCAACCAATCCAAGCCTCTGCACCTCCCTTTTCCATCACCATTGCCAAATTGAGTCCCAGTTGACTTTCATTGACCATGATTCAAAAATGCTTGAAAATGAATTACAGGATCATCAAAAGCTTATAAAGGACTTAAATAAACTAATTTAAGCTTAAAATAAACTACTAATAACTTGGACAATGTGATTTGAAACTGAGGAAATTCAACAGTTAACCATAAACATGAAATTTTAGCACTACTGAAATTAACACTTGAAATAGGTCTCAATACACTTTAATAACTTACATTGATAAAGTTTAACTTGAAATTACAACATTAATCTTAAACTAAAACAGTTTATTAAAAAACGACATTAAAGATGAAAAATAAAACTAGCTACTCCTGTTTCCTTGGTCTTCTTCTTTCTTTTATACCCAAAACTCTTCCACGTGTCCTTATGACTGTTTCCCACTTGATTCCAGATCATTTGGATCCATTGAGTGCAAATTGGCTATTTCTGAATTTTGGCGGGAAATTCTACTTTTGACAGTGGAGATTGAGTAAAGGGTTTGGAGGTGCAATTAATGAGGTTTGAAGTTGTGTGGAGGTGGGGGGAGACAGGTGAAGGGATAAGGGGATGGAGGGCTTGAGTGTAGCAGAGTTCTAGCAGGGCTAGTGGGGGAGAAGACAAATTGGCGCCAATGGGGTGTTTAGTCAAACCTCTGTTTGACTTGGGTTGTTAATACCAGGGGGTTCACAATCCATTTTGACAGGGGGCCAAAGTGGTGAAAGGGTCAAAAAATGGTTTAAAGAGTTTTAATAAGACAAGGACCATTTATGTAATTCCTGAAAATGTAAGGACCAAACTGCCATTATCTCAAAGTTATTTCAAAGGACTAAAACTGACAAGCTTCAAAAGTACAGGGACCAAATCTGTCATTTTGCAATTTTCCAGGGGCCATTTCTGTCAAATTTGAAACTTGAAGGGCCATTTTTGTAATTTTCTCAAACTTTTTACATTTTTCACCAAAGGACTAAATTTGACAACTTTTGATTTTAAAAGGACCTTTGGTGACTTTTCTTTTGAAATTTTGTGCTCAGGGACTGTTTTTGACAATTTTTGAAACTTGAGGGACTAAAACTGCAATTTTTGCAAATTTGATATGTTTTTCATCTGATTTTGATATTTTTGCATTTAAAACACATAAAACACTGATTTGTGATATTTTGATCATTTTGATGTGTTTCTGAGTGTTTTCAGATGATTTTGCAGTTTATATTGTACAAAAATGATGAGTATTTGGACACTCATCAATCCCCCACACTGAGATATTGCTAGTCCCTAGCAATGATTTGAGAAAACATAATGGATTTTAAACTCTTTACCAAAAGCCATTACTTCTGGAGTAGCCAAATTATTCAGTTCAAGTAAGAACCATGGTACACCGATAACCATGTGATTTTGAGCAAACCACCAGCTTTTAACGGATTTGATTTTGTCTTTACCAGAAGCCGTTTGCTCTGGACTAGCCAACTCTTAGATAAATTATCAATATTATCTTTGGTGAGCTGATTACCAATTATGGATTTTCCACTGCCTTTACCACAAGCCATAACCTTGCGGGCTAGCCAACTCTTCACTTTTTAGGATATGGTGAGCTGAATACCATACAATTTTGGGCAAATTGCAAGCCATGTAAACGGATTTGAGATATCTTTACCAAGAGCCGTTTGCTCCTGGATTAGCCAATCCTTTAGTTTATTAGACAAGGCGGACTGATAACCAAATGAGAAAGTGTAAAACACTTACTCCAAAAAAAAAAAAATTTGGCCAAAAACGGGGGAATTGGTATAATTATATGATAAAATTCGTGAGAATTCCCCCCCACACTTAGAAATGAATATTGCCCTCAATATTCAAAGTACCGGCGGTTATGCCGAAACAAAGAACGTAAAAGGGAAATACTACGGCCATTATTTAGAAAGAAGAGTTTTTTTTTTTTTTTTTTTTTTTTTTTTTTTTTTTTTTTTTTTTAACATGTGGGCAACCCCCCCACACTAGGGTGGTAGAAAGAGGTGAGAAGACAGAAATATGGGTGAAAACCCATATGGCATGCTACTGTTTTTGATTACCGAGTCGCTAGCTTGACTCGACCCCGCATTCATTTGTTCATGGGGAAGCAAAGTGGAAGAAACAATCTCCATCGGACTTTCATTCAAGATGTTTGGACAAACATTTGAAGCACGAGAAAGTTCCACACCGATGAGATATACATAGAACCGGCTCACAAATGGTACATGAAAATGCCGGGATCAAAGATAATGTCTTCATTCCCGAAGGAGTGAGGAACAGGAGAAGTGACAGAATATATGAAGAAAAGAAAGAAAATCATGATAGAAATCATGACTAGCTCTTCATCCTCAATAGGAGAATTCATAGTTTCATGAATCTCCTCAGTTAAGCTCAATTGGTCTAGACATATCTCGGGTGTGTCTAGATCAAAGTAGAAGTTATCATACTCCGGCGGAGATATGATATGAGTGAGTTCATCTGAGAACTCCATAAAGGTGAATGAATCATATTCAGAATTGATAAGAGTGGGTTCACTGATGAACTCCTCCAATGTACATGATTCATAATCGGGGAGAGAATTGTGAGAATGAAAAGTGGTACTGCCACTAATCTTCTCTCCCATATTATCAAAACAAGAGGCTTTCATTTCCGGAATAGAATCATCGGAAAGAATGTCACTATCCTTAATGGGGATAGGAGATGAAATAGGTTTCTCTTTGAAAGCCTCGATTTTAGAAATGAGAAGACTGACCTTCAATAATGTTGCTCGAAGAGCTTCATCTTTGATTTCATTGCCAGTAACTTCATCATTCTCTTCTTCTAAGCTAACAAGCTCAGAAGGTGAGTCTTCCACATAAATGATGTCTCCACAAGATAATGAATCATCATTATCAGAATCGGAGAGCATCTCAACATGATCTGTTTGGAAGACAAGAGGAGGAGGGATATCACACACATAGTCAAGAATTCCCTGTGACTCTCCTGGGATTGGGACAAGGTCCTCAACACTAGACTTTATCAATTCGTCCGATTCCTTTTCAGGAACAGTGTCGAGATGCTCGTCCCCCATAATAAGAGAGTGAGTGTGAATCTCGGGTGTGATAGCAGTTGTTTGAGATGGAATCTCAACTGCTGGGATATGAATTGACTGAGGGAGTTGAGAAATAATATTCTTAAAAGGAATACTCTCCTCGTCATCATCATACATAGCTGCATTAAGAAATTGGGAACGCCTTAGAGCTGCATGCTCTAAGGCTAATAATTCTTCCCTAGAATTGCGAGCCTCTCGTTCTTCGGCTAGCAATTCTCCCATGGTTTTTTCACCACTCACTTGATTCTTAAGGTGTTGAAGTATATCATCAAGTTTTTTCATTGTGGATTCAAGATCATAGGAAATTTCTTGAGACAACGGCTCAGGTGGAGTTTGAACCGTATGGTGCTGTGGAGGTTGGAAATTGTCAAAACCGGAAGTATAGTAATTTTGATTCCATGGTTGACATTGAAGATTATCGTGAGGACCTCCACAATTTGTGCAAGAAAAATTCGGTACATTCTGAAACGATGCGACATTAAAACTTTGATAGCACGGTTCTTGCTCAAATGAATACTGAGGAGTGTGGCTAAAATCGTTTTGAGGATGATTGGAAAAGTTCGGATAAGTGCATGAGTTTTCAGCTTCCGAAGCACAAAACGAACAAAATCCATCCGTAAGGTCATTTCCACACCTCTCGCAAGAACATCGTTGACATCGAAAATCAACTAACGGATCCCCACAACCATAGCAATACTGCTGATTGAACGAAAAATTTTGGGGTTGGGGTGGGTAGTCGGAGAAGTTTTTCGGCTCATTGAAAGAATTTTGATCATAAGAACATGAATTCCTCGAACCGCAAAACAAACAACTTCCGTTATGAATGTCATTACCGCACCGTTCGCACGTACACCAACGACACGGTAAACCGAAAAGCGGTTCTCCACAACCGACACAAGGAATCGATGATTCCATCAGAATAGAAGAAGTTAGAATCAAATGGATAGAGGGTAAAGAGATAAAGAATCAAATAGGGTTAGAGGGTAAAGACGAATATTTTTGGATTTTTGGATAGACATGATGCAAAAACAAAGACTGAAAATCTTTTTGGATTTTTGATTTTTAAAAGAAAATATAAACATATACAGATGGTATGAACAATGAGTGAATATCCAAATCACTAATCTGCTAGACGTAAGATAATCAGCACAGCTCCCCGGCAGCGGCGCCAAAAATTTGATGCGCGCAAAACCGTCAAGTTTTCTCACGCAAGCAAGAAACTTAAAACAGCTTAAGCACGAAATCAATGAAGATCAGGGGAGCATAGTGTTTCCCCGGGTCGTTATGTCCCAGCGAGCTATGCAATGGATTATCTCACGAATAGTGATCGAGGGATCTGAACGGGAAAAAGGGATTGTGATATGATTATAACTAAGGAAAAGCCCATAAACTACAGGGGCTTAAATGCAAATTAAAGAAAAATAAAAAGATAAAATCTATTAAATAAACGCTATCACTATATTTAAAGTGATGAACGTTTAAAACCTAAAACGTACGTTTAAATTAAAAACTACGTAACGTACAAAATAAAACGTGAAATCTAAAAAATAAAAGTCCTAAAAATATGAAAAATACATTTTTACAAACCTAATGATAAAAGAAACTTTTTAGAAAAATAAAATGATTTTTATAACTATTTAATTAATTACTATTAATTAAAAACTATTTTTAACTATTAAATAATACTCTAAAATAAAAGAAAATATGAAATAAGACTAGAAAAATAAACTTAAGACTTAGAAAAATCTAAAATATGATAAAACTAATTTTAAAACTGAAAATATATTTTTTTTGACTTTTTATGTAATTATTACTAATTTAAAACTATTTAAAACTAATTTAAATTATTAAAAATACCAAATAAAAGGAGAAAAATAGGGAAAAATAATTTTTAGGCTTTTTACATTTATCTAAACTTAAGAAAATTGAAAAATTATTTTTTAGAACCTTTTTCTAATTTTTTGTATTTAAAGCTAATTAAAAATACTTAAAAACTAAATTATATTAAGAAAAATAGCAAATGAACTTGGAAAAATCTGAAAATTTCAGGAAAACTATAAAATAATATTAGAAAGCTGGGAAAAATAGAAAAACAGGGGCTTGTGTACAAGAATAAGGAACTGATGAACAAAGTGCTTATTGAAATAAGCTCTTGAATAAGCAAATGCAATCCAAAAGACACCAACTGTTAACAGGAACAAGATTAAGCTAATACAACCAAAATGCAACAAGAAACAACAAGCTTAGACCTCTGATTAGCAAGATGCAATGATTTGGTGATTTGAGTTAATAAGCTAAAACAGTGACTGGGGTGGCTACTTTGAGCAGAGAAATAAGCACACCAATAAGCTAAAAACAGGAAAACACCAATTGGAACTTGGAGAAGACCTGGTGGAGAGCTTGTAAACCAATACTTAGACCTTGGGGTGCTCAGATGAGCTTTGTGCAGGAGTTACAAAGTCTGCACAAGCCCTGTGCAGAGCACTGATCATGCACAGGGCATATAACACCTTTTTGATAGGCTCTTTTGAGGCTTATAAAAATTTAGCAAAATTTTACAAAAATAACAATAACAAAGTAGACCAAGAGAGGTTTTGAAAACCACAAGACTCACTTGCATTGACCAAGAATTGAGTCCATGAAAATTCTTCCTAACAGACTCCAAAACAGGTTTTCAAGATTTTGACTTTTAATGAAAAACTTGGAAAGTTGACTAAAATGGATTTTGAAGCTAATCTTTGGACTGATTAAGATATGAAAACATGAAATAAGACTGCTGCAATATTTATTTAGGTGATTCAAACACAAAATAAGATTTTGAGTTGCAAAATCTTTAACAGTGCACAGATTAGGACAGTTATGAAAGGATTTTGACTTCTGAGCTTGAAAGGCACAAGGGAGTGACTCAAATGAGTTTACTTTGACTATAAAGACTTGAACCAACAATAACCTACCACTGCTAGACCCTCTAACACAGTATAAATCCTAAATCCAAACACCCTTTAATCTAACTATTTTGGACTAAAATTATCTAAATACTTAAACTAACTTGTAATGAGGATCAAATTAAGCTTATATGACCAGATTACAACTATATAAACACATATAAAACAATTGTGATCACAGATATACTTATAAGCAAAATGTGCAATATAGACTAAAAAATTGAAACTGAAAAGGCTACTCACAACTGATCCAGCAGGTGTTGCAGGCTAAACCAGTCCCAATCCTAAGCTAACCTATTCTATCTCAACCAATCCAAGCCTCTGCACCTCCCTTTTCCATCACCATTGCCAAATTGAGTCCCAGTTGACTTTCATTGACCATGATTCAAAAATGCTTGAAAATGAATTACAGGATCATCAAAAGCTTATAAAGGACTTAAATAAACTAATTTAAGCTTAAAATAAACTACTAATAACTTGGACAATGTGATTTGAAACTGAGGAAATTCAACAGTTAACCATAAACATGAAATTTTAGCACTACTGAAATTAACACTTGAAATAGGTCTCAATACACTTTAATAACTTACATTGATAAAGTTTAACTTGAAATTACAACATTAATCTTAAACTAAAACAGTTTATTAAAAAACGACATTAAAGATGAAAAATAAAACTAGCTACTCCTGTTTCCTTGGTCTTCTTCTTTCTTTTATACCCAAAACTCTTCCACGTGTCCTTATGACTGTTTCCCACTTGATTCCAGATCATTTGGATCCATTGAGTGCAAATTGGCTATTTCTGAATTTTGGCGGGAAATTCTACTTTTGACAGTGGAGATTGAGTAAAGGGTTTGGAGGTGCAATTAATGAGGTTTGAGTTGTGTGGAGGTGGGGGGAGACAGGTGAAGGGATAAGGGGATGGAGGGCTTGAGTGTAGCAGAGTTCTAGCAGGGCTAGTGGGGGAGAAGACAAATTGGCGCCAATGGGGTGTTTAGTCAAACCTCTGTTTGACTTGGGTTGTTAATACCAGGGGGTTCACAATCCATTTTGACAGGGGGCCAAAGTGGTGAAAGGGTCAAAAAATGGTTTAAAGAGTTTTAATAAGACAAGGACCATTTATGTAATTCCTGAAAATGTAAGGACCAAACTGCCATTATCTCAAAGTTATTTCAAAGGACTAAAACTGACAAGCTTCAAAAGTACAGGGACCAAATCTGTCATTTTGCAATTTTCCAGGGGCCATTTCTGCCAAATTTGAAACTTGAAGGGCCATTTTTGTAATTTTCTCAAACTTTTTACATTTTTCACCAAAGGACTAAATTTGACAACTTTTGATTTTAAAAGGACCTTTGGTGACTTTTCTTTTGAAATTTTGTGCTCAGGGACTGTTTTTGACAATTTTTGAAACTTGAGGGACTAAAACTGCAATTTTTGCAAATTTGATATGTTTTTCATCTGATTTTGATATTTTTGCATTTAAAACACATAAAACACTGATTTGTGATATTTTGATCATTTTGATGTGTTTCTGAGTGTTTTCAGATGATTTTGCAGTTTATATTGTACAAAAATGATGAGTATTTGGACACTCATCATCAGGTAATGTTACACATTGTTTTTTTTTTTTTTTTTTTCTTTTGTTTTTTTAACCATGAACTGCAAATGTAAAGTGATTGATATGCATGTTTCTGATATGTTGATGAATACAAATGCATGTTTGGTAATTTTTCAGCAATGTTTAACATATCCTAAAGAATATAGTATCCTTTGATCATAAAGTAACAGCCGTTTTATTAGAACTATATGCGATTTGATTCTTTAGAATATTGTGTGACATGTAAATATAGGATGATTTGAATAAAAAAAATCATGGATATATGTGGATTGTGGAAAAACGTAGCAGCTATTTGTTAAATAGCTAATTAGACAACTTGTAAACATATGTTTAATCTAGGTTAGTATAGCTTTTATATGATTTGGTAAAGCACTACACCTTATGTAATTAATTATCTGAGCTTAGGTTTAAACATTGGATGAAGCAATGGCGTATTGTATGTTGGGTAGATTATGGATTTCTTACTAGATTTTAACAAACGTATTGGGTAAGATGAATAAACGTAAAAAAATACAGATTTTTACTCTAAAAGGACTATATGATTATTGGTTTTTGAAACATAGTTAAATATGTAGTAGTACATCTTCAATCATATTTTGTTTGACACCTTAATGATAAAGATGTATTGATCATCTAAGACTTGTATTAGTTGAATGTTATGCATATGATATAACCTTATTGACCATTAAGACGATTGTGGTTTTAAAATAGAATGAGCATCCAATTGTTGGTGGAGGCAAACCGCACAAACATTAGGACATTGCAGGTAAGTTGTACTTAAAATGCTTACTTAAGGTTATAAATTTATCGATGTAACCATCAAATTGATATACGTGCTTACTTTTTAAATTTAAGATGCTTCCTGCTTTGTTTACTGAAACACTGTACCCCAAGAAGCGCTGGATATACCTAATCCACAATAGGGGAACCAAACATAAGGTTTACTGGAAATTGGTTCGTGGTCGCATTACTTTGCAAGGGTCCGAGTGGCAAGCTTTTATTGATCAAAGCCAATACATCAATGTGGCCACATTCCATTTCATTCGTCAGGAAGAAGACTGTTATTATGTAACAGGGTACAACGATGCAGGCCACGAATGCCCTGGATACGATCTGCCTCTTCTAGGTTACAGACAACGTAGGTGCCTGGTTATGTTGGATGAATATCCTGCACAACCTCTGGTAAGAAAAAAATGTTAATCAATACATTGTATAAGTTTGTTGAAAATGGGGATTATTTTAATTGTTTGACCCGCTAATGTTTTCTTTAAACTAAACTATTACGTAGGTCATTCCTTGCAATTTCCGGGACCATACTGACAATAACCAATTTGACGTTCTTGTTGCTGGCGTGCCCGTAGCAGCTATCACTCACCGTCAAATTGAAATACTGGAGGAAAACAGACACGTGCATGAGTTTGGTGGGCACGGATGGAATGTATTGGTTCACGATGAAAACCTGTTTGCTGGCACAAGAGTTGTTTTCACAAATCTCCTAAACAATACTGTTTCCCTGATGCCATTTGCTGAAAATGGACTGATGATGCGTTCTGAACTTGTGCAACGTATGGAGCTGAATCTTACAAGACCGTTCATGAGAAACCCCGTAGATGAAGGTATGTTAATCAAAGTGTAGACATAATCTATGACTTTATTTTAAAAATAAACCTTTCCATATAATAGCTTTTAAATTATTAATTACCGTTTTTATTAAATTCCAATTGCAGATGAGCGTATGAAACACATATGTGCATGGAACGAATGTTCAGAGCATGAAAGTGAAAGGGATTGTTTTTACGCGCCCATCCTTGCATATGTCACAGACAGGAGTCGTTTGGTAAGTAATGATACAAATCGGACCATTTCAGTCATTATAATCTGCTTTCGCAAAAACTAATATATACTTCAACACATGGACATACTTTTGATTAGCATACTACATTTTTCTTTTTAATGCAGAACATACCACATAAGTTTACGAAGCGAAATCACATGTGGAAGTACCATAACGCATTGCTGAGATACCGGGAAGACATGGAGTTTTATGTGAACGTGAATCTGCAACACCACAGCGATAGGCCTAGAAGCAAGAACCACGTTACCATAAACGCCATATGGAGAGAGATTGTTGAGGAGTGTCAGTGGGAACGAAACAAAATGGTCAGATTCAATCTTGTTGACTTTGTCATCGACGACCAAGCTTCGGTGTCTTCCCGTAATCCAGTTATAATTCCAGTATTTAGCATGTGCTAAAACGTAATTCCAGGCGTTATCAGTTGTTATTGGTAGACACGTTTATAAACAGATTTTAGGATTGTGTAGGATTTGGTTGGCTTCATTTAGGGTGTGTGTTCCCAAGTAGTTGAAGCCATTCATGAGATGGAATGTAAACTACTTGGTATAGCCCCTATCTGGAAGTGTATGGTTCATACTGGTGCATTAAAAGGTGTTCTTTGTGATGGTTTTGTGTTGGTTGTCATCTGTCCATGGTTGTATGATATGGGCAGTTTGTTTTTATTATCAGACTTATAAGAACAGATATATCAGATATTGAATAGAGTTGCCTAGTATGCAACTTGATATGGAACTTGTCCATATCAGTGTGTGTTGATTTTTTCATTTTACAAAGTTTCCTTGATTAATACAAGTTCATCTTTGCACCCAAAAAAAATATATATATTTTGTGTTGTGGTCTACTTATAAACAGAAAACTTTAGTGGTTAAAGCTGCCAGTACAAAGTTAAGTCTGGTAGGTTAGTTTTAGTGGTTAAGGCTGCCAGTACAAGGTTAAGTCTGGCAGAAATAAGATAAGTCTGTTTAGTATTCGTAGTTAGTTCTGTTTATGAAAAACATAATAGTTTTTTGTGTGACTATTGATAATCCAATGGCCACATCAAATTTCTTTTTGTGTGGCCATTTCTAACATTTAGTCACACAAAGCATGTTTCTTTTGGTTATTTAGTCACATACAATTAAGCATAAAGTGGCTAAAAGTGTTAATAAGTGTGACCATATGGTGTTTAAGGTGAAGAAATATGTCTTTTGTGTGACTATTGATCATCCAATGGCCACTTGGATTTTATGTTTGTGTGGCCTTTTGTAACATTTAGTCACACAAAGCCTGTTTGTTTTGGGTATTTAGTCACATACAATTAATCATAAAGTGGCTAAAAGTGTTAATAAGTGTGACCATATGGTGTTTCAAGTGAAGAAAGGTGTCTTTTGTGTGACTATTGATCATCCAATGGCCACATGAATTTTATGTTTGTGTGGCCTTTTCTAACATTTAGTCACACAAAGCATGTTTGTTTTGGGTATTTAGTCACATACAATTAACCATAAAGTGGCTAAACGTGTTAATAAGTGTGACCATATGGTGTTTCAAGTGAGGAAACGTGTATTTTGAGTGACTATTCATCATCCAATGGCCACATATTAAGTTACGTGACCATATGTACTGGATTTTGGCTACACTTGAATAATATGTGTGACAAAACGTTTAGTGTGACCATATATGGCATTTGGTCACGGTGTTAGTAGCAAATGTGACTTTATAGATTAGCTTTCGGCAAGCTAACACAAACTAAACTTTAAACACACATATTAACTTACGTGAACATATGTACTGGATTTTGGCTACACTTAACGAATGTGTGACAAAACATTTAGTGTGACCATATATGGCTTTTGGTCACAGTGTTCAAGTGTGTGACATATATTTGTCACTGTTTATATGTATATCGTGACTAATGCTTCAACCTTACTTTTCATTTGTCACTTGTTCCAATTTCAGATGTGGCTAAAGAGTTGGCAAAACATATCAGTCACCCTTAAATAATGTGTGACAAAACTTGACTCTATGATTTAGACACACAAAAAATTACTTCATGTGACTAACGCATCAAGGTTACTTGTATTTGTCACGCGTTCCAAATTCATATGTGGCTAAATGATCTGAAACAAAATCACCAGATACCTTTAGCCACACAACGTTTAATTGTGTGGCGATACAGTTCTAATGGTCACACAATTAAAATTTTCATGTGTGACTAATTAGTACATGTTGTCAATTTTCGTACCTTCAGCCACACAAATATGTGAATGTGTGGCTGTTCCATTTCGACCATGCGTGACCAAATCCCGTTTTTGTACTAGTGTTACCAGCAAAATTCATGACTTCTCTAGTGTGAGCAAGATAGTGATCAAGTTCATGAGATGCTTCATCTCGAGTCTTTTTGAGTAAATCAAATATGACACCATATTCCTGTTTAAGTTTTAAAAGTTCTTGTTCATATTTTGATATTTGACTTTTCAAAGACACGTTTTGATCATCCAGTTGCTCAATTTTAGGATCAGAAGAATGTGCACTCAATTGAGCGATTTTCTTTTGAAAACTAAGTTGATGGTTGTGAATATCTTTTTAACACCATTGAAGACGACGTTTTGCATTGTTAATTTCCGTGTGTAATCGTTTATTTTCTGCTTTTAAAGACTCGATCTGAAGCACATTATCGGTGTTCTCAACAGTTACAACAGTTTCAACAATATCAGCAGAGATATGATCAGATGCATATGGCAACGAATAGAGTAGCACAACATTGTGGATATCAGCACAGATAACATCTTCCAAGAGTCGATCAACATCTTTTCTCAACAGTTTCTTTTTCCGTTTTGTGTTAGTAATAGATGTTTCTGTTTTCTCGAAAACGTTTTTCATTACCCCAAGTTCCTTATGAAAATCCTTTTCCCAGGCAATTGCACAACTTTTCAAGTTTTTAACATTAGGTAAAAGATTTTTCTGAAAGATGTCTCTTTGTTCTCTCGCCAGAGGCGATTGAAAATGTTCAACTTTGATTTCAGATCGATATTCTATCTCATGTTGTAAAATTTTGAGGTCAGCCATGAAAATGTCAAAATATCGAAGAATTTTTCGATTTTCAGGTTGTGAGTTTACTTCGCTAATGGAAGGTAAAGGACCATAAGTTTGTGCAAAGACTGTTTTGGGATTAACAATAGAAGACTCGGGTGTTTTGATGATAACCCTTGGTGTGTTAGAAGAATCCGTTGGTGTGACGAAAGTGACCGCGTTTTTATAATTAAAAGGTTTGTTGTAAACAACGTTTTTTAATTTAGATCGACTCTCGTCTTCTGCATCTAATTCCTCTTGACGATGGTATTCAACAACACTCATGACAGTATTATCAATTTTGTATTGTGCACTGGAAACTTCAGGAGTTGGTTTGAATGTTTTTAGTGAAAGCTTAGGTTTGTAATCAGCTAGATTTTTTCCATATCCATTTGGATTGGGTTTTAAGGTAAACTTTTCAATAGCTGTTACTGATTCACCATGTTTGTAAACAACCGTTTTAAACTCTTTAAGTTTGTTTTGCAAACCGAGAATTTCTGCAAGAAGGTCATCTACCCGATTCGTTGAATGATTTTTGTATGCGGAGAACTGTTTTTGACAATTTAACAACTCAGCCTTAGCATTTTGATTTTCCAAGGTGAGAGCGTTAATTTGCTTTTTATGTTCATGTTTCAGTTGTTCTAATTCGGACAACAAAGCATTCTTCGAGGCGGCTAGATCACGCATCTGTCTCTCTAAATATTTTTTGTTTTGATGAGATTTTGCAAAAGCGGCTTCAAAACCTTTTTCACGGTTTTCTTGAGTTTTGAAAAAGTTGAGTTGCATTTGTAAGCATTCAAAATCCTTGGTTAACAGTGCATTTTTACTTTTTAAGGATTGATTTAATGCATAACATTCCTCCATTTTGATTTTATGGTCTTGAATTAACCGAGCAAAATCCGGATGAGGCAACAGATCATCTTGTTCAACGTGAGTCTCAACATGATCATTCTTTAGATCCTCAAGTACGACCACGGAGTCAATTTGATTATCAAAGGGGACCATAAGGTCGTCTTGATCGTCAAATGTAACTACAGGGTTAACTTGAAAATCATCAGAAGAAGATGTAGAAGACTCATTTTGAACAGTCTGATCCGTGCCGGATTCAGATATTGGCGGAGATATTAATTCAGAGATGATGATGGTTTGTTCGGGTACCTGAGACAAGCCATCAGTGTCATACACTGGGCCTGAATCACTCATGTGTAGTTCATGCATATTAGCCATCAACATAACAGCTGCATTAGCCTGCAAGTCCTCCATATCATCATCTGAGTCTGCATCTGCCATAAAGCTCTGTTCTTTGTTTGTGAGAGATCCACCGGCTTCATCCTTAAGAGCCAAAAGTAAGGCCTCTTTGAAATAAGCACTGCCTCGAGTCCTTGGCTTTGGGCATGCATTAGCCAGGTGTCCCTTCTCATTGCAGTTGTAGCATCTAAGACCATTTAACCGATTCTGAGCATTTCCCTGTTCCACCACTTGAGCTCTGTTGTTATTCCTACCCACAGCATTAAACCCTTGACCACCGCCCATCTGACGACCATAATCACGATTCTGAACTACAACACGTCCATTGTTCACAACAGCTTGAGTCCGTGTGTTAGATGAGGAACGAATACGATTGTTGGATTTGTTGGTGTAACGGCCAAAAGCATTAGCAATCATCACAAATCCTTGTTGCAATGCTTCGAATGGATCGATTTCCTCAGTAGCTTCACTGACATATGCTTGAGCATTGTTGCTGTATGGGACCAATTGATTTTGTTGAGGTTGAGGTTGTTGCTGTGAAGGTGTGTTGGAGGCAGTTGGTTGAGTTGCTGGTTGAGAGGGATAATTCTGTTGAGCATACAAGGCAAGTTGTTGATTGTCCGGTTGTGACTGTTTAGCAATTTGAGCACGGAGAATCCTTTCCCGATCAACTTCCTTTTCATGAGGCTTCAAGTAATCGTACAACAATCCATAAGTAGAATGATGCATATTCTTCGCTTGACGGAGAAAAATGACATACTTCTCCCATTCTGGACCAAGACTACTCAGGAACTTAGTATTCACTGCAATTCTTGGCATGATGATGTTGTGTTTATCCAAATCATTGATGATGTCTGAAAATCGGTGATGATATGACTCAAGTGTCTCTCCAGGTTCAATCAAGAAGTGTTCATAAGCCAAGTAAATTTTGGATTCCAAATCCTCCTGATTGAGTACCGATCCTTCCATAAGAAGACGAATATGATCCCACATTTTTTGTGCAGTCTTTTGAGCATCAACACTACGAAGAATTGGGTTTGGTAATCCTAAGAGGATATATTCCATTGCAAGTTCATCAGCTTCATAGTGTAGAAGTTTTGTAGGATTTAAGTCTGCAACAGTAGCAATGTTTGTTTGTTCATCTCTTGGTGGAACAGCAGTTGGATCTCCGGGTACAGTGACAGTAGGCATCTCAAATGGACCTTCCAAGATAACCTTCTTTAAGAACTTTCCATGTGGCTTCTTCAGATCACAGAATCTAAAGAACCTTATCACCCATTGATCGTAGTTTCCTGGAGTGAGCATTGGAGGTCTATCAAGTGATCCAGCTTCATGAATTGATTGTTGGCTGCTTAAAGCTTCACACATCTTAGCAAACCAAGTGGGTTCCTTCATAGTGGTCCGTGATGGATGTTGATTGAAATCAGTTGTGTAGGGTTGAACTTGAATGCTTGGTTGTGGTTGAACCATTTGTGGTTGTGGAATTGCACCAAGTTGTGGAGTATGTTGCTGATTAAATTGTTGTTGATAAATGGCTTGTTGTTGATTCCATTGTTGATGTTGTGGAGTTAATTGTTGTTGTTGTTGATTATAAGTGTGAGGGAAATAGTTAGAGTATGGTGGTTGAGACATGATGATAAACTTGTGTAGTAAGAATGGATCTTTGTAGTCGAGTGAACCTTTGTTGATGAAGTATCCTTAGGCGTAGAAATGACAAGAACCAAGTAGCACTTATGCGTAAAAACACCAAATGTTACGCGTAACAAGAATAGTTACGTGTAGGATTTAGCTTACGCGTAAGCAGGAAAAAAGACTAAAGTTACGCGTAAACAGTAAGTTAGGCGTAGAAAGTTAGGCGTAGGATTACCTTATGCGTAGGACTAAGTCTACGCGTAAGATGAATCTTAAGCGTAAGATTTTCTACGCGTAAGCTTTATGCTTAAGCGTAAGATTAGGGTTTTATCCCAAGTGATCTTTTACACTTCACAGTGCAAAAGATATCCAAAGTCGACGTATTTTCAGACTTATCCAAGTAAGAAAACACGGAATAAACCAGAAAATTGAAGATCAAACCAAGGAAAGTCTTACGCGTAATTTTAGGGTTTTCTTACGCGTAAGATTACTCGTAACTATGATTCTATCCAAATGTGTTTCTAAACCAGTTTTTTGTTATGGAATAGCTTCAATAGTACCAAAAGAACACAAAAGTGTGAATTTTGATGTACCAAAACTGCTAAACAGGTTACGCGTAGAACGAAACCCTCGAACAAAAACAAGCTTAAAAACGTAAATCCACGCGTAAAGTTTGAAACTTTTTGTCAAAAACAAGTATTTTAACACCTCAAAACATTGAAAGTACAAGAATCTTGGATTAAAAAGTGTAAAAAACGAGTTTTTAAGATAACCAAAGTATGCGTTATCTCTACGCGTAAGATGCAAAACCAAAGCTTCAAAAACAAACAAGTCAAATACGATGCTAAATGTGCGGATATTGGATATGGGTTTCTCCCCTTTTCTTTTTCTTCTTTTGGCGAACTTGAGAAGGACGCACTAACCCTGCTAAAGCGCATTCAACGTTTCTCTATGACTCAAGACATTGGAGCGCGTGCTGCAGTTCATATTTTTAATAGGATTGGTTTTGCTATTGCTAGAGGTGTGGGGGCCCAGTTAGTTTCTCGGCTTCCCACTAATTTTTTGTAAATCTTATGAGTTTTTAATAAAAGTGTTGTTTATAATAATAATAATAATAATAATAATAACAATAATAATAATAAGGAGGAGGCCCCAATGGGATTTCTTTCGAGGGATGGGAAAGAGCTACGCCCTGCAGACTTGCTATTATTCAATTAGATCCAAGGTAAGGATGCATGTTTGGATGTAACTGGGATATCTCCATTTGCGGGTATTGATGCAACTTTGTGGACTCCGGGGATAGCTCTACATAATGTTGTGGAAAAGAAGAAAAAGAAATACGTGTCCAAATGTGAGGAAAACGGTTACAAGTTCATTCCATTTGCTTTTTCTACTTTCGGGGAGCTGGAAGCGGAAGCCTTAGATACACTTTCACGCATCAAGACTATTGCCGTCAGCCACACGAATAATGTAAAAAATGGTGTTTTAATTTTTCATAGACTAAGTTTTTGTATTCAGAAAGGAGTGGGAGCCCAACTAGTGTCTCGGCTTCCCACCAATTTTTTGTAAAATTCATTTGGTTTTCTAATGAAGTGATGTTTTATATAATAATAATAATAATAATAATAATAATAATAATAATAATAATAATAATAATAATAATAATAATAATAATAATAATAATAATAATAACAATAATAATAATAATAAGGAGGAGGCCCCAATGGGGTTTCTTTCGAGGGATGGGAAAGAGTTACGTCCGGCAGACTTGCTATTATTCAACTGGATCCAAGGTAAGGACGCGTGTTTGGATGTGACTGGGATCTCTCCTTTTGCGGGTATTGATGCGACTTCGTGGGCTCCGGGGGTGGCCTTACATAACGCCGTGGAGACGAAGAAAAAGAAATATGTGTCCAAATGTGAAGAAAATGGCTACAAGTTCATTCCATTTGCTTTTTCTACATTCGGGGAGCTTGACGCGGAAGCTTTGGATACACTTCACGTATCAAGACTGTTGATGTTAGCCACTCGAATAATGTCAAGAGTGGGGCTTTTATTTTTCATAGACTAAGCTTTTGTATTCAGAAAGGAGTGGGAGCCCAACTAGTGTCTCGGCTTCCCACCAATTTCTTGTAAAATCCCTTAGGTTTTCTAATGAAGTAATGTTTTATTAAAAAAAATAAATAAATAAAATAAAATAAAATAATAATAATAATAATAAGAGCAATGATATGGAAGCCTAACAAATATGCCTAAACTCATGTCTAATCCATTAATAATTTGACACGTCACTCATACATTTTATCTCTCTAAATCTTCACTTTTGATTTTTCCACTTGTCATCATCTTATTGTTAGACATGTTTTTAGTCATGCATTTTAGGCATGACAATCATTTTCCTAATAATAATAAAAAAAAAATAATAATAATAATAATAATAATAATAATAATAATAATAATAATAATAATAATAATAATAATAAAATAAAAATAAAAATATAAGATCAAATGGACAAATTATCGCCATTTATTTTTTATCAAAACAAAACGTTCACTCTTTATCTTCTTTCTGAAAATTAGATATCTTACGAATGGTAAATCGATAAGCGACCAGAAATACACCGCCTTGTAATTTGTCAAAAATATATAGTGGGTACCGTTGTGCCAAAAATGTGATGCCGTTCTCCAAAAATACAGCCACGTCAGCAAACCACTGAACGACACCAGAAACCCTTTGGCACCAAATTTTGTGCCGTTACCATTGGCACCAAAAAATATGGTGTTGTTCTCATTTTTTTTCATCTACATAAAATTAAATATACATAATATTAACTAAAATAAACTTCATTAAATAAAACACACGTTACATTAATTAAAAAAAAAGTTACATAAAAATAAAAACATAATATGTCAATATAGAAATTAAAAAAATATATATGAAAAAGATCTTAAAATTAAAAATACATAAAGTGAACTACTCTTCAATTAGATACTTTGCCCGGATTCGTGCTTTTTAGGCTTTGACGATAGCTGTGTCGATCGGATCCATCTTGTTTCTGTCCATTTGTAGCACTCGCATCTCCTCGACAATCTTTTTAGATTCATATAAAGTAACTCTCACGAGTGACTCTCGTTCGATAACATCCATATTTTCCTTGCGGTCTAACTCGTATTGTTGTTGCATCACTTCCTGAAACATTATCGGGTTTGAATCGGAACTAACGATTGAATTTGACGAACGTTGACTCTCGGAAATCCGGTACATGCCGTCTAGCCATGGCAATGCGTCTGGTCCAAAATGCTCGGGTTCCTCCTCCGTAACCCGAAGACGATTTCGCCTTGCCAATGTCGATTCGGGATTTTTTCACTTGTGGTTGTTATTCAAAAAACTCCAAACGCTCATGTGTTTAAATTCTAAACCCGTCACCGTTCTATACAACATATGCACCCTCGCCATAAAATCTTTATCACTCTCCCCACTTATAACACTTGTTTCATTCACTAACAAATTCCACTTGGTAACCTCTTTATTCATTGGAGTCCACTTTTCCGTCAACATGTTCTTGGTACGAATAGCCCACTTGTGTTTCTCGGCTTCGATATTGTATACCTCGAGAACTCTATACCAAAATGTTTCATTTGATTGACCCACATCTCTTTTTGGATCTTTAGATATTTGAATGAAACACTCCGCCAAAAGCAACTCCTCGTCGGTCCATACGTTATGAGCTCGAGTACCACCTTGCGTAGCTTGCGTTTCAGTGGTTTTCTTCGTATTCTTCTTCGTCTTCGTCTTTGTTTTTTTCGACGTCGGGGTTGGTGTGAGCCTTAATAGTTTTTATTAGAAGTGATGGTCATTCACTTTTAGGAACTTTGTAACGTGTGTTAGATATCGTGCTAGAATAGTCAACGGGCTCGTGGATTGGGCTAAGCTAATTGGCTATAAGTGAAGTTAAGCTAGCCTTTCTTCATGTGTTATCCAATCCAAGTCCACGAGGCCCAAGCCAAAGCCTATTAGGGCGTTTATGTATTGTACTATATAAACCCCTCAAAGTCTCATTTTGAGGGGTGTGCTTGAGTGTGTGTGTGTGTGTTTTCTTTGGAATATACAACATATTGTTTTCATCTTTTCTCTACACATATACACGGTTTTAACATCAAGTCACCATCTTTCTCATCTTCATTTCTACGCTTTGTTTGTGTTTGTGGTTAACGTGTTATACGCGTAACGTGTTGGGTTTGTGATAAGGTTGATAGATTTAAGATCCTACAATTGGTATCAATCGCCTAACAATGGTTTAGGAGTGTTTTGGTTGAAGTTTTTTGTTGTAGTGTACGCGTAGTGTTCGTTCTCAAAGATTCACGCATAAAACTTTAATTTTTGCACTTAAATCTTCAAGATTCTTATGGTCTAAGGTTTATATAGTGTTAAAGATTCTAGTTTTGGAAAAAAGTTCGAAGCTTTATGTGTTTTACATCGTTTTTAAACGAGTTTTTGGTTCGTTGTTCATTTCTACGCGTAAGCACAAAAAGCATTTTGGGTGTTTTTGGTCAAAACAATCTTGTTATTTGAGTGTTTTTAAGGCTGTTTGTGCATCAGAAATTGGTTGAATCATTGGAAATTTTTTACGCGTAAGTCAAAACCCTAGTTTTACGCGTAAGAAAGTCAAAACCCTTTTTCTACGCATAAGTTTCTACGCATAACTTTTTGGTGAAGAATCTTCGTGCAACAAAGGTGACTCAGTGCTTCCCTCACTTGGATAAGTGTGTGGAACACTTCGACTTTCGGATATCTTTTACGCTGTGACAGTGTAAAGGATTTTTGGTTTTAAACCAACTCTTACGCATAAGCAGAAAGCTTACGAGTAAGCACTCTACACATAAGTTAACTCTTACGCGTAAGGTACTTTACTTCTACGCTTAAAGTTTACGCATAAGACTTACGTTTAACCTTAGGTTTACGCATAAGAATCCTACGCCTAAGCTCTTTACGCATAAGGACTCCTACGCATAAGCATTCATTTCTACGCATAAGAACTAGTTTACGTGTAAGATTTTGAGCAAAACTTCAAACGGCTATAACTTTTGAACCGTAACTCCATTTTCAGCGATCTACCCATCAAAACGACCGTGAGAACGAGGAGAATAGACCGCCGAAGTTCGGGTCAACCTTCAAGTCTTAAAAACGCTCCGAAAAGAAGTTATTGAGGTTTTTAAGTTTTTAGAGCAACTTTTCACTACAACAACCGAGCTTAATCTTCATCAAACTCAACTCCTTTATCGTTAAATCGATCCTACATCAACTTTATCATATCATACCTTCATCAATGGCAACTCAACAAGACATTCATGCAGCCGGTGCCGAAAACCGTCATCCTATGTTGGAAAAAGGTGGTTATCTTCAATGGACAAGTCGAATGCTTCGTTACATCAAGACAAAACCTAATGGAAAATTGATGATCAAATCCATTCAGGATGGACCCTTCATACCTCGACAAGTCCAAGACCCTGGAAATGCTGATGCAACACCTCCCGTCCCACCATTTTTTCGTCTTCAAAAAGAATCGGAATACTCTGAAGAGGATCAGAAGCAAGTCGAAGCAGATGACATGGCAATTCATATTGTCCAACTGGGTTTACCAAGAGACATCTTTGCTACTGTAGACAGTTGTGAAACTGCTTTCGATATGTGGGAACGTGTTAGACGGCTTTGTCATGGAACTGAAATTGGTCAACAAGATACAGAGAACAAGCTGCTAACTGCTTGGGAAAAGTTTACATCTACTCCAGGAGAATCCATTGAATCCTACTATGGAAGGTTCTGCACTTTAATGAATGAGCTGATCAGAAACAAGTTGACACCCAGAACTATCGTGAGCAACATCAAGTTCTTGAACAATCTACCAGAAGAATGGGGACGATATGTCACTATTGTCAACCAAACAAAAGACTTACATCAAGTGAACTTTGATCAACTTAACGATTTTCTGAAACAAAACCAAAATGAAGTGAATGAAGTCAGGCAAGAAAGATTAGCAAAGAATCATGATCCATTGGCACTCATTGCAAAGACTCAAACTCCAGTGAATACACAACAACAAGCTTCATCATCTTCCACTAACAACAACTTGCAGCAATACATCCCTCAACAACAAAACTATCCACCTGAACAATAACATTACCAGGAACAAGGAATCACTGATCTTGAAATGAAACCAGAAGAAGCTTTGTTACAAGTATTCTCTTTATTGGGTAAAGCATTCAGAGGTCGCTATTCCACACCAACTAACAACAACCAACGGATTTCATCTAACACTCGCAACAGGCAAATTGCACAGCCGGGTGTGAACATGGGTAATCAAAGACAAATGGTTGGAGTTAATGCGAACCCACAGGGATATGCTACTGGATTTCGCATGGGTAATCAAGCGGTTCTGAATCAGGGTAATCAGATGGGTCAGAATGTTGGGAATAGAGCATTGGGTAATTAGAATGGGAATGTTGCAGCTCCAGTCGTTGGGAATTATGGAAATGTGAATCAGGGTAATCAGGTTACGTGTTACAACTGTCAAGGATTGGGTCACATGGCAAGGAATTTTCCAACTAAGCCGAAAAAGAAGGATCTTGCGTATCTTCAGAAAGCTATCATGGTGGTACAAAAGGAACAATCTGGACTTCAATTGAGTGCTGAGAAACATGACTTCATGGCTATTATGGATGATCTGGAAGACCTCGAGGAACTCAATGCAAACTGCATCTTCATGGCAAATCTTCAGGAGACTAAGTACGACACTGATTCTGACGCACCTCCTGTCTATGGCGCCAACGCAGTATCTGAGGTACCAATCATTGATCCATGCTATAACAATGTCATATTTGATGTGTTTACTCATGACGAACAGCATTCTGTGACATCAGCACCTACTTATGATACATACCTGGACAATCCGAGTTGTAGCAATACTAACTCTGAAACTCCAGATGTGGATCCTAATGGAGGCTGTGTGGCACAAAATACTGAGACTGATGAGGAAACACGTGCTTATTTTGAACCATTAATCAATAACTGTGGCATTGAAATTGAGAAAGTTAGAACGGTCAATCGCGAAGTTAAGGCCGCGAATGCTAAATTGACCGCTGAGCTTGAGAGTTACAAGGAGAACGCAAAAGCCTTTGAATTTCAGAAAAACAAAGAATCAGAATTAGAAATTGGTTATCGAAATTTGGTTTCTGAAGAACAACTATTGCAAATCAAGTACAACACACTCGATGTGAATTTGAACTTGAAAATTAAATCTTTAAACAAGGAAATTTCTGATTTAAATAACCAACTTTCTAAACAAAAAGAAATGTTTTCTAATCTTGAAAAAGAGAAGAAGCAGTTGATTACTGATTTTTCAAAACGAGAAGATTCTCTTCTTGATGAAATTCTTGATAAAAATGAGAAAAACCAAACTTTGGAAAATTTGCTTCTTAAAACGGGTCATTCTGCTCAAACAATCAAGATGCTTTCTAATCAAGTAAATCCGCGTTTTCATACTAATAATAGAATGGCACTTGGTAATGACCCTTCTTCGTTCCTCAAGAAAGCTCAGAAATCTCAGAATGTGTTAAACAATGTAAATGTTTTACATAAACTCATTATTGTTCGTGATTCTCTTAAAACGTTAGAACTATCTGAGGAGAGTAGATCAAAAATGAGACAAAAACATCCGGAAATCAAACCAATTGATTATAACAAATGGAACAAAATTAACGGAATTAATTTTGTTAATCAAAAAGAAAAGTCAAAGTTTTCCATCACACCAAGTGTTTCAAACAAAGAGTCAACACCTGTTTCAAAATCTGTTTCAAAACCAGTTGTTGTCTCAAATTCTCTTTCGAACATTGAACAAATGTCTTCAAACAATCCTTTTAACATAAGTGATGCGAGAAGTATTTTAGAAAATGTGAAAACTAGAATTGTGGATCTTCAAGACACTGTTAAAACTAAAACCAATATTACTACAAACATCTGGTTTAATAGTTTTGATAATGAAAATAAAAAGTATTTTGAAACTCAAATTGCCCCTCAGCTGAATGCCATCAGTGCAAGGGTAATTCATTTTGAACAAGCATTTTTGAAAGAAACAGCTGACTTTGTCAAGGACCATAAATCCCTGGTAAAGCAAGCTAATGACTGTGTTGAACAAATCAAAGTTTTGGAAAATTTAAATGACTCTCTCTTCGAAGATGTTCTGACTACTGATATTATGTCCATTATTTTACAAACATATTCTGTTGAAGATCATGAAAGACTCCAGTCTGAGACCTCCAAAATTGTTTCAAAATATGAAAAAGCACTTGAGAAACTTGAAAAAGAAAATATCTCATATTTTAAACAACTTGATCGAAAAACTGAGGAATGCAAGTATGACAAATTGTCATATGAGCGTGCCTACAATGACATGAAAGCGAAAAATGATCTTTTGAGAGCTCAGCTGGAATGTCAAAAAGGAAAGGCAGTGGATACTAAGATTCTAAAACCATTGACTGAGGAGAAAGCAAATGTTCCCAAACCGGTTCTCAAACCAAAAATGTCTGTTTCTATGCCTCCTCCAAAAGTCAATGAGAAAAAAGATTTATCAAAACTAGTCACTCCACCTGCCTTGCCCAAACAAAATGTTGATAAAGGAAAAGCGGTTATCGAGAAACCAAAAGTTTTAGCTCCTGGCCTTTTTAAGATGAGTACCACTAATGCGTCTGCCTCCACATCTAAACCATATGGAACAAACGATATAAGTTTAGATAAGCACTCTAAAGAGACTAGGAAAGTTGAAACCACTTCTCTAGATAAAAATGTGAATCCTAATGAGTGTGCCTTACCTTCTACTGGACTAGGCAGCACCTCTAGGAGCAGCAGACTAAAGCCTAAGAGCAATACAAGGAACAATAGAGTCTCGCTTGCCTTTAAGAGTAGTATCTTGAATAAAGAGAAGAAAGTAGAAGAACACCCTAGGAATTTACCGCTTTGTAATAAGAAAGACATTTCATCTGAATGTAATGAACCTATGAAATCTGCTAAGTTTAATGAATCTGTTGAATCTGTTTGTTTAACTGGCAAGAAATCTTTAATTAATGTTCATGATGATTGTGTTTCTAAGAATGAGATTGTTAAACCTGTTCAGAAGAATGTTCCCAAAAGAACTTATGCTAAACGAATAGGAAGACTAGTCGCGAGACTTAGGCTTTACACTACTGATAGGGAGCATAATGTTTACTATAGGGATGACATTTGGAAACCCACAGGTAGAACTTTCATACTCGAGAATGGTAGAATGAGTGATGCACCTGTCTTACCAATAGATAACTTCTATGAGTGTGATCAGGATTTTACCTCTAACCCAAAGGAACCAAAATCAAAACGGTTTCCAAAATCTTCTTCTTCTGTTATTGGCAGGTTATCGAAATATGTCTTTGGATCGTCGACTCGGGTTGCTCCAAGCACATGACCGGGAATCTGAAGCTGCTGATCAATTTTGTCTGGCAATTCATGGGAACCGTACGTTTCGGAAATGATCATGTAGCAGCTATCATGGGTTATGGAGATCTACCTTTTGGAAATTATTTGATCACTCGGGTTTACTATGTCCAAGGGTTGGGACATAATTTGTTTTCAGTCGGGCAGTTCTGTGATGCAGATTTACAGGTTGCTTTTAGGAAAAATGCTTGCTTCGTTAGAAACTTGGATGGCACTGATCTCTTAACTGGGAATCATGATACAAACTTGTATGCTATCGACATCAACCAAATGGCCTCTTCATCACCAATATGTCTTATGACACGAGCATCTGGAACACAGTCCTGGTTGTGGCACAGACAGTTATCCCATCTCAATTTTGACACCATCAACAATCTTGCCAAAGACAACATCGTCAATGGACTTCCAAAGTTCAAATACACCAAGGATCACCTATGTCCATCATGCGAACAAGGAAAAAGCAAAAGAGCATCATATAAACCCAAACCCGTACCTAGTTCGGAAGCAAGGTTGCATATGTTGCACATGGACTTATGTGGCCCAATGAGAGTTGAAAGCATTAATGGGAAAAAGTATATTCTTGTTATCGTCGATGATTATTCAAGATATACATGGGTTAGATTTCTGAGATCAAAAGACGAAGCACCAGGCATCATCATCACCTTCCTGAAACGTATTCAAGTACTTCTTCAAGCTCCAGTAATAGTTGTAAGAACAGACAACGGCACTGAATTCACAAATCAGGAGTTAAGAGCTTATTTTGAAGATGTTGGAATAACTCATCAGACATAAGCTGTTAGAACTCCATAGCAGAATGGGGTAGTTGAAAGAAGAAATCGTACTCTTGTGGAAGCTGCTCGCACAATGCTAATTTATTCTAGTGCACCGTTATTTATATAGGCTGATGCTGTTGCCACTGCTTGTTTTACTCAGAACCGATCCCTAATCCATCCAAGATTCAATAAAACCCCATATGAAATAGTGAACAAAAGAAAACCTGATATCTCTTACTTTCACGTGTTTGGCGCTTTGTGCTATCCGACAAACGACAGAGAAGATCTAGGGAAACGGAAAGCTAAAGGTGATATTGGAATCTTCATTGGATAGTTAGATAACTTGAGGGCATTCAGGGTGTATAACAGAAGAACTAGGAGGATCATGGATACGATGAATGTGAAATTTGATGAACTTTCACATATGGCTTCTGAGAGACTCGCTCTAGAACCCGCACTAAACCCGCAGACTTCTGGACACATCAGTTCAGGACTCGTACATCAAAGAGCTCCATCAACTTTTGCTGACACACCTCAAGAAAAAGAATGGGAGAAATTCTTTGAGTTAATGTTCGATGAATACTATGGTGGAACTTCGACAAATGCATCAAACCATCATTCCGCTGCACCCGCTCAAAATCATCCTCCACCACCAACAGAAGATGCATCTACAACGGTCGAAACCAATGCACCAACTCCATCTACATCATCTACATCTACTACAGTTATTGCACCCGTTCTACCAGCAGTTGATGAGCAAAACCAAAACCGCAACGATGCAACGTTAGATGAAGACTTATTTGTAAACCCATTTGCTACGGAATCAGCTGAATCATCTTCATGCTTACGAGAACCATCTAACTCGCATACGTTTACCCAACGGTATCCTTCTACTCTGAAGTGGACAAAAGACCACCCAATTAAACAAGTTATTGGTGAACCTTCAAGGCCAATTCAGACGAGACGCCAACTTGCCACCGATTGCGACTTGTGCATTTACCTTTGCTCAATTAGCAATATAGAGCCAAAGAACATTCGCGAGGCAATGGCAGAACCCGTATGGATAGAAGCAATGCAGGAGGAACTTCTCCAATACCGTCTTCATGACTCTTGGGAAATGGTTCCAAGACCAATTGACATTCGCGTCATTGATCTCAAATGGTTATGGAAGAACAAAAGGGATGAAGAGATGACTGTAATTCGCAACAAAGCTCGTCTTGTGGCCAAAGGATACAAACAAGAGGAAGGGATAGACTTTGAAGAGTCATTCGCGTCGGTAGCCAGACTAGAAGCAGTCAGGATATTCTTAGCCTATGCAGCTCACAAAAACATCACGGTTTATCAGATGGACATTAAGACCGCGTTCTTGAATGGAACTCTGAAAGAAGAAGTGTATGTGAGTCAGCCAGAAGGCTTCATCGACTTGGAACATCCAGACTACGTCTACAAACTCAAAAAGGCAAACTATGGTTTGAAACAAGCTCCGAGAGCGTGGTATGACGAACTGTCCTCTTTCCTCATCCAAAACAATTTCACCAAAGGAACAGTTGATCCTACCTTGTTTACACAAAAATGCAAAAATGATATTTTGATTGTTCAGATTTACGTGGACGACATCATCTTTGGGTCCACTAATCCGAATCTTTCAAAACATTTTGAAAATCTCATGAAAAGCAAATTTGAAATGTCCATGATGGGGGAACTAAAATTCTTTCTTGGTTTACAAATACATCAGTCCCCTCGTAGAATTTTTATAAATCAAGCTAAATACACAACTGAGATTTTGAAAAATCATGGTATGGATAATTATGATTTGGTCGGAACACCAATGGTAACTTCACCAAAAATTAGAGCCGATTTGTTTGGGAAACCTATTGATCTGAAGAAATATCAGAGCATGATTGGTTCTCTCATGTACCTCACTGCTAGTCGACCAGATATTCATTTTGCTGTTTGCTTATTAGCACGGTTTCAGGCAAAGCCTACCGAACTGCACCTCAAAGAGGTTAAACGGATCTTTCGGTACCTGAAGACATCCATTCACATGGGACTTTGGTATCCGAAGGAATCCGGATTTGATCTAATTGCCTTTTCAGATGCAGACCACGCAGGTGATCAAGTTACAGCAAAAAGTACATCCGGAGGAGCACAATTTTTGGGTGAAAAGTTAGCCAGCTGGTCTTCAAAGAAACAAGATTGCACTGCACTTTCAACCGCTGAAGCTGAGTATGTGTCTCTATCTGCGTGTTGTGCTCAAGTTCTATGGATGAGAACACAACTCACAGATTATGGCTTTACTTTCGATAAAATACCTATGTATTGTGACTCGAAAAGTGCCATAGCCATATCATGCAATCCTGTTCATCACTCAAAGACTAAGCATATCAGAGTCCGCTATCACTTCATCAAAGAGTACGTCGAAAATGGTGATGTTGAATTATTTTTCGTGAAGACTGATTACCAACTCGCCGATATATTTACTAAAGCCCTTCCAAAAGACAGGTTTGACGATTTAGTTCGACGAATTGGAATGCGAAGCCTAACCCCTGAGGAGTTAGAACGTCTTCTCGAATCTTCGTGAAAATGATTTTCCAACAAGCTTCGCTGTAAATATTTTTGAAAAACAAAATACAAAATTCGAAAAACCAACAAAAGCAAAACATAAAAATATAAAACTTTCAAAAATACAAAAACAATAGAAAATCAAAAATACAAAAATATTCTTCTCACGACATGTCTCTTGTATAATCGATATTCTGTACGTTTCTAGCAATGTCATTCAACAATGATACGGGCATGTACAGATGCTTGAGCGAGAGTTCTTTAAATGTTTTCTAAAACATGTCGTTTCTCAAAATTTCTTCAAAAATGGCTTTCGTATACTCCAGTACGAAACCCGGACTAAAATGATGACTTTTGATTATCTCAAATCAAAACTCGTGTTTTTAAAGAAAAAATCAAGTGTACGTTTCAGTGCACTACATTTAAACTGGTGAGAAATCATCAACATCTTGAGCACCTTTTCAAGATTGTTCAAAAAGATTTTTCAAAATCTTTCAAAATATTTTGTGCTCAAGATAACTCCCTCTAAAACCCTTTAATTGATTATACTTTATTAAAAGGGGAGTATAAAACAAAATGTTCCAAATTCATGCTTAAATCAAATCCGTTTGTCTCCCCAAAAGATTCTAAAATGTTATTTAATCCATTGATATCAAAAATATCACGAATAAGCTATTTTTGAGGGGGAGGAGACGTGATTAAAATGTGATCAAAAAAAGTTTTTAATGATCGTGGTTTGAATCTCAAATGAGCTCGACTCAGACGGAACAAATGAATTGACGAGCAATCATGTACCATCTCGAGAAACTTTCTATGACTTGACCAGGACGGGTAATGATTTCAAGCTAGTTCTCTAGTGATGTAAACGTGTCTCGAATCGGTCTAGTTCATTTAAAGTCGATCAATTCAAAAGTGCGAACTCTACCCTCTATGTGCAGATTTCTGTCAAAACTTATGAGCACATGTGAAGGGGGAGTGTTTCTGAAAATACAAAACTCACGGAGTGTTCCAAACATGTTTTCTATCATAAACACTCTGAGAGATTTTCAAAGAAAATGGTTTTGTGGCAACAATAGGACAGTCATGGAGGAAACTTTTAGAGAGTCTCACAAATACTATCTTTTGTACAAACCTTGTGAGGCACTCAAAACATAAAAGTCTTTGTGAGGGGGAAGTGTACACGAGTATTCAAAACTGTCTTTAGACGTGTATCTCCCATCTCAAGCGTGAAAACTTAACTAGCTGAAATTTACTTGATCTGGCTAAGCTCTGTGCAAATGTAGTGATCTCTTGATCGAACTTTAGTAATGGGCAGGACCAGTTCAGTATCTTTCAAAGAGCTCTACCATGTACTAACGAGCAGTTAAGTAAACAAGGCAGACTCAGCTCGAGTAAACTCTAAGTTTGGTGCTAGTAATTTTTGAAAAAAACTAGTGTAAAATTAGTGCAGAGGAGGGGGAGTTT
>BPTQ01000006.1:228724563-228836074 GCA_019973895.1 Chrysanthemum seticuspe | reverse complement strand
TGCTTGACTTTTCTTTGTGAACTTTAGAATATAATTATCTAGGTAATTGTAGGATAAAGTATTCAAGGACAACCGTAGAGTAGGCGTCTATAAATCACTAGAGGATTTGTAAACAAGACCCTTTGGTAAATTCAAAGAGTTAGGGAAACAAGCACGCCCTATAGCCTTAGAATCACAACGCAACTAGGAATAAGGACGTGACAAATCAACCATCAATAGGAGATAATTGAGGAGTAGTAAAACCTAAGTAAACACATCTTTAAACTATCATACGAGTACAAATCAATTAGACATAGACTATCACAACCTTAGCTTAGATAATTAGATAATAGTAGAGTAATCGGTAGCAATACCAACCCCCCAAATCCAATACCTGAGATTCGTACCTTTTCATTTTCTAAAAAACATAAAAAGATAAAAAATAATCTTCCTCAACCTCAACCTTAGCGTAGTAACTTCTCACTAGCATTCCTATTCCCCTAGAGAACGATATCAATACCCGTGGCTTACCCTAATTACTACACTACAACGATTAGGTTCACTGCCTAGGGTGTTATAAAACTTGCTCGAAGAAAAGGAAGTTTCCTTTACCCCGAACGACGCGTGTAGCGTTATCAATAGTTTAAATAGTATAAATAGGAGCAGTTGTAAGCCTGAGAAAGGCACCCCTAGTTTTCAGTTTTAAAAACTTAGTTTTTCTTCTTATGTTGTAATGTATGTTTTTAATTAATGAAAAGTTCTTTGAATCTTGTCTTCTTCAATTTCTAGTTAAAGTTTGCTTTACTTAAGTTTTTTTTGGTTGTTTCTTACTTTCAGAAGAAAAAACGGGGTCAAAACATTTGTAAAAGAGTGTTTGGATTAAGTTGGTTGAATGGGTCAAAGTGGTTTTTACCCACTTTGACCAATGTAGTCAAACTCATTTTAAGTTCACAAAGTCTTATTTACATGCTTGTAAGTTGATTGAAAAGTTGTACAAGTATTAAGTTAAAAAAAAGGTGTTTCCTGTTTTCTCTAAGCTGCACAGAACAGTAATATGGGTTCATGTTCATGAGCTTATTTGATACATGATTTGAAGTCCAGGTTTTATAAAATGTGTTTGTCTTGCATCTTTATCTAACCATCTCACTTTACCTTCATTTTATTTGGATCAAGGATAGTTTAAGCTTAAGTTTAGACTGCACTCAAAAAATTGTCCAATCACACCTGTTGGTTCTGTCCCAGTGAATAAGCCAAACCACAAGCTGATATGAGCTTAATTTCAAACTGAAAACAGCTTATTTTTGGGTTCCACTTTGTCTCATTTGAATCTCCACTAGCCTAACTTTTGTTTTGCAGATTGTACTAGACTTGGAAGCTCATCTTCAAGTTTTAAACAAGCTTGAAAGAAGCCTCCATCTGCTGTTGCAGCCTGCAGAACCAGTGGCACATGTCACTTTCATCTATTTCTTTGCTTATCAGTATTTGTGATCTGCTCTTTTAGATCTTTTAGGACTTGATTAGTTAAGTTAGTCTAGGATTAGTGCCCTTTTTGCTTATTAGGAGCTTGTTTAAGCCTTTTCTTTGCTCACTTTATCTAGTAGTTTATTAGGATTCCCCTTAGTATAGCTCTTGTACCAATTGCTTATTTCCTGTGTTTAAACTCTTGCTAGATGTCCCTTTGGTCTACCTTGGACACTTAGTTTACATGTTAGCTTAACTCAAAATCTCAACAGCTTTTTATGGTTCAATATTTGGCTTAATTTAACTGAAAAGGGTGTTTGGTTGAGTCCTGTGTGGACTGCTGCAAGTAGGCAGTCTCAACTGCTTATCTCTGTTCCCATTAGCTTATTTCCTCTTATTCCAGCTTTCCTCTAATCAAGACTTTAGAAACAAGTGCTTATTTTCATCTCTTAATCAAGTTTCAAAAAGATAGTCAACAAAAAAAAAAAAAAAAAAAAGTGTTTGGTTAGTAATCTGTCAAAAAGAAGAAAAAGGAGTGCTTGTTTGTTTTTTTTACCCACTGTTGGAATAAGCAGTTTCTAACTGCTTATTCTGAGGTTATTTCATAAAATTGTTTTCACAAACCTTGCTTATTACTTGGTACTCTTCAAGTCTCAAAAAGAAAAATCAAAGAAAAAAATTGTTTGCAAAAAAAGAGTCACCTGTGGGATTCGAACCCAGGTCACTCTCCTCACAACACACACGCTTAACCATCTGCCCTTGGGACTTTTATCAGTCATTCTTTGCAACAATAAATACATAAGGCTTCCTTAGCAGTTTTCACTTTAAGCTCTTTTGAGCTTATTTCGAGCTTATTTTGAATAGTGACCTATAGCTTTCTTATTTTTTCCATAATCAGCATAACTTAAAGTAATTTTCTGCAAAATTTCAGATTTTTCTTAATTAGTTTAGTATTTTTAATCATTTAATTAGTGTTTAATCGTTTTTAATTCATAGAAATTAATTTAAAAGTCAAAAAAATATTCCGCTTTTTCCTAAAATTATTTTTAGTCAAATAGATCGTAGGAAAATTGGTTTGACATCCGTAGCCCTTAAATTTCAAAACTTCTACGTTTATGGCTCGGGTTGTTTTACCGTTTTTACGTTTTTGCGTTTTAGCACCCTAGGACTTAGTGTAACTTAGTTTTATCATTCCTTAGGTTTAGTGATAGTTTAATTTTAGTTTATTAGGGTTCCCTTGCCTTAATTACTTTCCCGTTCATTAATCTGTAGAATCCGTAATTAAATCAAATCCAAATCATTTAAAAATCCTATTCAAGTTCAAATCACGAAACTCAACGAATCCTTCCATTCACACCTCGTTGGGACACGACCCGGGAAATCACTTCCCGGTATCACTTTTATCACACCCGTGAGGTTTGGCACGTTGACCTTTTCCCTAAAGGGTTGAATTGTCGAATTTTACGGTTAATTTGGTATTGTTGATATTTGTGTTTTTCTCACACTCACTTCACAACGAATCATGCACTAATTGAGTCTAGAGCCACGAGATTCATCAAAAGATCTCATAGGAACACTTGACATGACATCGCTTGTTGTTCATCAATAAGGACACAAGTGATGTATTATAGAGTCCTACGCAGATCTTAGCAATTTGCCAGAACATTTATGAGAAGTTTCACATCGGTGATCTTCAGTGATTAAATGGAAACTCCTGCCAGGGTCAACACCAAGCAGCCCTGACAGCAGGTCACTTCGGTAACTCCCCGTGGATTACGCTTAGTGTGTCTCAAACGGTAACCAAAAGACAAATAGAAGTGTAAGCATGGTGGAGAAAGGCGTGGAGACACCTAACCAACGAAGTTGACAACGGCAGACAACCACATTAACTGATCACAAAGCATGAAGGAACAATGAATCAAGACTATTCTATATCTACACGCAAAGTTCAAGCTCAGGGAAAGTAAAGATCTCATCAAGTGGAGCATCTTTTGAATGACCACCCCTTAGGGGGAGATTGTTAGCCTTAATAGTTTTTATTAGAAGTGATGGTCATTCACTTTTAGGAACTTTGTAACGTGTGTTAGATATCGTGCTAGAATAGTCAACGGGCTCGTGGATTGGGCTAAGCTAATTGGCTATAAGTGAAGTTAAGCTAGCCTTTCTTCATGTGTTATCCAATCCAAGTCCACGAGGCCCAAGCCAAAGCCCATTAGGGCGTTTATGTATTGTACTATATAAACCCCTCAAAGTCTCATTTTGAGGGGTGTGCTTGAGTGTGTGTGTGTGTGTTTTCTTTGAAATATACAACATATTGTTTTCATCTTTTCTCTACACATATACACGGTTTTAACATCAAGTCACCATCTTTCTCATCTTCATTTCTACGCTTTGTTTGTGTTTGTGGTTAACGTGTTATACGCGTAACGTGTTGGGTTTGTGATAAGGTTGATAGATTTAAGATCCTACAGTTGGGACAACCTCTTCTTCATCATCTTCGTCTTCGTCTTGTAGATGGTACGATGCATGGTCGGAATTTGGTTGGGAAGCGGTGTGTTAGTTTGGTTGTTGTTGTTGTTGAGAAAATTGATTATATTGTTGCAATTTCCATTGACTAAATAAAACTTGTTCTTCGGGATTCATATATGGGTTTGGGAAGCTAGGAAAGTAAGGCGATTGATTGTATGGATTCGAAGACGAGCCCGGATTGTTGGCCGGATTTGAAGACAAGCTCGTCATTTGGTTAGACGGGTCGTTTAGCATATTGTTAATCCATGGTGAGTTGGGATTCATTTTATTTAGGGAAAAAAATGAGAAAAGTAGATAGTAGTATGTTATAAAATATATTAGAAGTGTGTGTGAATTATGAAATAATAAGGATATATTTATAGGTTTTTTTGTGGGGTAAAAATTATTATTGTTTTTGCTCAAAATTGATGTCAAACGGTATTGTCAACGTTGCCAAACGTTCCAAAAGTACTCCCAACGTTCGAATTGTTGGACAAAAAGAAAAAGAAAAATAAATCCAACCGCACTGGCTGATTCCATCGGCGCAAAAAGGTATGGCGCAAGATCCGTAACCGTGCGCCGTTTTCATTTTTGAGTTGGTAGCTTGGCGCCAATGTTTGCCACGGTGATACCTCCCACCCTAATAAATGATGATTTTATGCTTAACATTGAGGTGTAATTAATTTTACTTAACGAAGAACGATTTATGAGGTATTTACAAAAAAAAGAAGAAAAGAAGAAAAAGAAAGAAAAGTTAAGTGGTTTTTTCATCTTAATTGAAAAATAATTGGCGAGAATTGTCGTATTTGCTTGTTGGTTTTTTTTTTTTTTTTTTTTTTTATGCCAAACCAAATATGATATACGTAGTAAATTTTTATATATTCGATAGTTCGAGAATATGTGTAGTTCGAACATGAGCATGTTTAAAATTAAATCAACAACTGAATTCCGAAATTTTTTTGAACAGTTTTGCTGTTGTTATTGTTGTTGTATAACGAAGAGTTAAAAAAACATACTATGGCCCAACATTAGTCATTCTGTTAAAAGTTTCTACGTTCTTTGATATGATTTCAGTCTTTCAGGAGTAAATGTTGCTAACAATAATTCTTTTATACGGTAATATTTTTGTTGGTAGTTTTGTTGAAGTAAGATATCTCATCACTGTATACCAAAAGGAATTGTTGCAAAACATCTACTATCAGAATACCAGCTGGCTAACAAAAAAGAGCATGCAACAATATCAAGCATAATAAAGGAAAGACGTTCAGGTGTGCGTGTAAAACCATAACTCGAACAAGTTAAATTTAACACTGATGCATTGTGGCAAAAGAAACGAGCATGGCAGATTTGAGGTTTTTTGCTCGAAATTATAATGGGGATGTGCTATTATGAGGTGCTCGGCAAGACGTAGCCAGGAATTTGTTTTTTAGGGGGCTAAATAAATTTAAAGTACGTTAGGAACTACTAAAAAAACAACATAATATATAACTATGGAAAAATGTTACAACAAATTTGTTCATTTATATAAGAATTAATAGAGAGTGATGGACAATTGTAACACAATAATAATTCTTACTAAAAGTTGAATTTTGATGAAGAAAATTCTACTCTTAAAGTTTGAATATTATTTTTTCGGATTAAAAAAATTTTAAAAAATGTCGTGTCAATAACCTTATAAGCTGCCAAACGATACTACTAACAAATCTTATTTCTTAATGCGTAAATTACAAGTCTCAAATGTTGCTGATCGTGTATGGTACCCCCGGACATACAGAAGAAGTGGACCCAGCCCCGGAACATGACCCACTGGTCTAGACTTATCCGGACGCTGTTCATCAGCACATCACCCAGACGGGGATGTCAAACCGCGGATGAACGGTGCATCCGGAGGAGAACCCAACCGCGACCCAAATAAAGAGCAAGGAATCTTACATGGGAACGAGATACTATTACCCACAGTACCTAAAAAGGGAAAGCGCGATTGATTCCCGCCCAAAACTATCGATGTCACAACAATAAGACAACCCTTGGGTTGACTTACGTCATTCCCCACTCACAAGCTGTCGCTCTCATGACCCGTGACCATGAGAACACATCAAGAGGGTCCAACATATAAATAGGGACCCTCGCCGACATTCAAACGGTAACTAACACACACACTCTCTCTCTAGAACACTTTATCTCTCTAAATCAATACTTACTCTTACGTCGGAGGTTGACCGCGAAAGTCCCTTCCGCGGTTAGGCTAACGGTGTTTTACTTTCTTAGCAGCTACAAGCCAAGACTCTCACTTAATTCAAGATCCATTCCCTTAAAAGATAGCTTAAACTAGCCTTTGTGGGGGAAGTGCCCGGATTTGTATTAACAAGTTGGCGCCATCCGTGGGACGCTAACATAACTGCGTTTCCAAAACAAGCTCTTTCATGAGTAATCAGGCAGATAACCCTTCCCCTGGACCTTCTACGGTCAGAAACACAGGTGGAAAGGAAAATGAGCACGACACAGAACGTTACTCCCCTAGCGCCGTGCCAGATACGACAATAAGGGAGTTCTGTGAAAGGCACTATAACCGAATTCTACCCTTAATGGCATAAAAGGTTCATCAGGAAAAAATAGACCGGGTCAAAACCCGTTTAGACTTTGATGATGAATCCAGGAATGAGAGATCTCGGAGGCATGCCCAGAACACCCGGTCGGAGTCCGAAAGAAAAAGGAAGTCCAGGAAGAGGCAAAGGGCTAGCCCCAGTGCCAGATCGGACCCTACGGAGTATTCCAGGTCACAAAGTGTCTTCTCGAGACTCAGCAGTCGAGAGACTGAGCACTCTATAGAGAAAATCCCGGTAAAAGGTCGGGGGAGGGGGGGGTGGGGTGCGGCCAGACGTGTTCTCTAGTTTGGAAAGAGAACGCTCCCACGTGACCACAAGACTAGGAGACAGAAAACCGGATGTGTTTTCCAGACTCCAATCAAAAGCGTCCTCCCACCGGCAACGTAGAAGAGAAGCTGAAAAGCTCAGGAAGGAAAACGCGGCAGCAAGGTGCTCGGTTGAAAGACACCAGAAGAGCCAAATCTTGGCCCGCGTAAGTTCTTCCCACTCGAAGTATAGCACGGATGAGAGCTATCGCTCATACCGCAGTAGGTCTAAGGAGATATCTCCCCCGGAAAGTGAGGAAAGCACAGGAGGACACTGGAAGTCCACCCCAAAGAATAAGTCAGGAGACGAAGCTGATGGATTATACTCTCCCTACGACATAGCTGACGCGGACCCTTTCACCCAGCGGATACGGAGCTTCAAATTTCCAAAAAGGACGAGAATGCCAGCTCATGTCAGGACATATGATAGGACGGGGGATCCAGAGGATCACCTAAAAGTTTTCCAGACCGGGGCCAGAGTGGAACAATGGCCCATGCCTACGTGGTGCCACATGTTTAATTCCACCCTGATAGGACATGCCCACGTTTGGTTTGATGAACCCCGTCCAGAAAGCATTGACAGCTTTGAAGAGCTAAGGGCAAGCTTCCTCTCATATTTTCTTCAACAAAAGAAATACACAAAAGACCTTGTAGAGCTGCATCACATAAAGCAACGGGAAGGAGAATCTACAGAGGCATTTGTGGAACGGTTTAAGGCGGAGAGTATGCACGTGAAAGGTGCTCCAGAATGTATGCGGGTGTCGGGTTTCATGCACGGGATAACAAATCCTGAGTTGATTAAAAGACCCAACGACAATATACCCAGACAGTGGACGAAATGTGGAAAGTAACGAAGGCATTTCTCCAAGGAGAGTTGGCCGCGGCCAACCAAACAAAAAAGAATCAAGTCGTGGAAGCAGTCAGGTCCGGACAGCTAGCACACCTGGTCAAGGAAATTGAGAACGGTACCCAGAAGAATAGAGGCCCCAAAGGGGGAAGAAGGATGACGTGGCCAAAGAAAAAGCCCATGCCATATTCATGGTCCAAACGTGGCAGCGGATGGTCAGACCCAGAGTATCTGCAGGCACAACTTCTAGTATGGAAATCTCTTTTCCCCCCATATACGGGGATGATTGGGTTGACCATCCGCTGATGGTTAAGGCAGACATTGAGGGGCGCATGGTCTACAAGATGTATGTGGACAACGAAAGTGCCTCGGAGGTCTTGTACGAGCACTGCTTCAATAAGCTAAGCCCCGACATCCAGAAAAGCATGATGCCTGCCTCATCACCACTGTTGGGGTTTAGTGTAGAGCTTTCATGGCCGTTAGGGCAAATACTCCTAGAAGTGACGTTGGGAGACGACAAAAGGACACCCAACGCCTGGATGAATTTCATGGTAGTACGGTCCCTGTTAGCCTCGCTAAAGTGAAGTCATTACGGAAATTGCATTAGTTTATTCTTTTCTCATTCACAAGGACTAGTTTAGTCATTTTGCTAAGTTAGGCTTGTTTCTAGTATAAATACACCTCCTAGTCCCAACGAGGAGGGGAGGAAGTTCACACTTGTAAAATAAGGTGTGTGTGGTTTCTTCTTCTTCTCTCAAGAAACACACACATCTTCCCTTTCTTCTATCTAATACAATACCATGTCTTATTCATTCTTTGAGCTTCCCCGACCCCCCGAACCACATGAATCTCTTGTTTTTATCGATCCTACAATTGGTATCAGAGCCAGGTTGTGTATTTTTAAGATTTGTGTGGTTTGAATATTTGTTTAAACTGTTTTTCACCGATTTTTATGACTTGGAAAAAAAAATTTCCAAACTTTTGTATTAACAGTTTATTCAGATTACATGTATCATTTTGGTCAAAAATAAAAAGTCAACAACTATTTATTTACAGTTTCCATGTTTCTGCTTCTGTCCTTTGTGTCCAGATATCAGTTTTTGGTAACATATATTTTTGTGACTATCTTTTGAACCAATACTCGTGAAATATGATATGGCCAACTAGTCAAATTTCATGGTCAAACAGGTTATTGGAAGCGTTTTCTGCAAACATATCTGGGTTTCTCTATGCTGAACGGACAATATGGTCGGAAAAGTCACCGGAAAAAATTCAACGATGGTCAAAACCCTATTCTTACGCTTAAGGACTCATCTACAATCTGTTTACGAGTAACTTGGAAAGTTACTCGTAAGAGCTTACGCCTAAGTCTTACGCGTAATGGTCTACGCATAATGACTGCTTACGCGTAAGGACTTTACGACCAATACTTTGCTTACGCGTAAAGGTGTTACGCATAACATTTTTTCGACCAAAATTTTCTACGCGTAAGACCAGAAATAGGAGATAAGAGGAAGACTCAGACCTTGACCAAACCAAATACCATCAAACAAAGTCAAAGACGAAAATGATAAAAAGCTTTCGGGCTATTCTACACCTCTGCCAAAATAAAACCAACCCTAATTCAACCAAATCCAAAACTAACCTAATCCCATCTCCTTCAACTCCACCATACTACTCATTCACGACTCGGGCTAACATGAAAAAGAAAATCAAATAAATCTTAGATTTTTTTTGTGGTATTCACAAGTGATATCAAACCATTGAAGGTCAATTACACGAAAAGAACATCATCATTGATTTTTTATCGAAGCTATGCTTCTATATCTATCCGAAACTGAAAATGAAAAGAAAATAACAATTATGTCATTTCTTTTTCATTTGTTCGTTCAAAAATCATCATCAACACAACTTTAATAACCTACCCGAGACCCTTTGACAGGACCTTGAAGTCGTGTGTTCATGGTGCTCTTGCATCTTCGTACCTAACAGATTCTAACAAGGAAGTGTTTTGCTCGATTGGTTATGATTAAAGAGATTGTGATTTATGATGTTATGTGTTGAGATGAGATTTTATATGATTGGTTTCAAGGAGATGAGAGATGACTGAGAGCAGATGATTTTGGTGAGAGAATTGAGATGGATGTAGGCGTTATTCTTAAGATGTACAATTAGGGTTATAGAATACTTAGGTATGCTTTATATTCGTTTATTTAGGGATACTATATTGGACCTGGTATTTATTTCTTGGCTTGGGCTACCTGATTAGATATGGAACGATGAATTGGGTTGATCCGGAGATCTTGGACTTAACTGGTAATGTATGGGAGTGGGTTGTTGCTCGTTGAATCCAAAATGATTCACTAGGTAGCAATTTTACTATCTCAAAGTTTGGATCCGTATCTTATATCAAAATTTGTTATCCAATGTATTTTTTAAATGTGTTGTATTAATTTTTGGTACAATTATTGGCAAAAGGAGTGGTATTTTGGTTTACGCGAATTTTCACGAGGATACTACGTTCACGGCTAAAGTTTTCGATGAATATCAAATGTGACCACGAAGATGATGCTTTATTATTTATTTGGGTTTGACGTGAAGTTTGACGGGCGCGTTTACTTATTTCGTCTTCTTTCTTTCTTCCCTTCCGCGAAGATGACTTGTTTGGGCAAAACTTGAGTGTGATGAAGACTTGGATATCTAGTTACTTGTGTGATTCCTTCTCTCTTAATACACAAAGTAGCTATCACTTTCGGTGTCTCACGTAGTTGAGGATATGTCAAGAGGTTTTGTACATTGGGTACACCGTTCTTTTCCACAAGGATAGTACAAGCTTAAGTAACCAGTCTGGAAGATTTTACTTCATTCTCAAGTTCGTCATATTGGGTTATCTTCACATGTGGTTACTACAGACAACCGTTGAATTTTTGATACAGGGGGTTGAAATGAGTTAGAAAATTTCAAATGGTATTGTTCATCGACATCTTCTCACGGGCTGATATGATTTATGATAGAGTGCTTCCAGTTAATGCTTCATGTACGCTATTTTATGTTGATTCTGATAAATCGTAACCATCAAGGGAGAGAAATGTATACATCGGGGACGCACAACAAGTTCACATGATCGAGGCTTAATGGTTTATTTAATGATTTTTGTCAGAAATTTGTTGATTCTATATCCTTCTCTCGTCTGTTTCTACGCACTTCTACCTTATCCACCTTCAGCAATTTTCGGGCAACAAATTCAAGATGATCAGTGGTTCAACTTGTTACTTTGGTGTTATCATTTCATGTGTACATTATGGGATGATAATTGTAATGCATTTGATGAGATGAAGATGTTGATATCTTATTCCCCCGAATGGACAATCTTGAAGAAGGTCGAGTCGACAGTCTATTCTACATTTTTCGTTGCGTGTTAGAAGACTAAAGACGGTTCTAATTTAATTATCAAAAGACTTCTTCGAATTCAGGAAATTCATCAGAAAGTTTTTCAGTTTGGGGGAGAGCACTAATTAGGGGAGAGCAAAAAGGCCAGATTTAATCCCTAATTAGATTTGCTCGCATTGTTCTTCTGCAAGTAAAAGAGATGGTAGCTGAGAAGATTCATGAAGTTTGAAGACTGTGAAGACACTCTTGGAGCTGCTGCGCTTATCTTTTGTATTTAATTTTGCTTATAGGGAACATTGTAAGCAACTCCCGTATGACATCACTTGGGGAGAGATTGTTAGCCTCGCTAAAGTGAAGTCATTACGGGAATTGCATTAGTTTCTTCTTTTGTTATTCACAAGGACTAGTTTAGTCATTTTGCTAAGTTAGGCTTGTTTCTAGTATAAATACACCTCCTAGTCCCAACTAGGAGGGGAGGAAGTTCACACTTGTAAAATAAGGTGTGTGTGGTTTCTTCTTCTTCTCTCAAGAAACACACACATCTTCCCTTTCTTCTATCTAGTACAATACCATGTCTTATTTATTCTTTGAGCTTCCCCGACCCCCCGAACCACATGAATCTATTGTTTTCTCAGTATAATGGGATAGTTGGAAGGTCGGGCATAAGGCTGTTAAAGATAGTCCCGTCCACGGCACATGGGATGCTAAAGTCCGCCACCCATGGCGGAATCGTAACCTTGCACAGTGATAAAGTAGTCCCAGTTGAGTGTAGAATGATCGCTGAACCGCAGCCGCACCAGGACGCGGAAGAGACTGCAACAAAAGAAGGAGTCAAAGTAGCAATCCACCCTAAATTTCCAGACCAAACGATCACAATCGGAGGGAGTTTGAGTCACAAGGGCAAGAGGAGCCTTTGTGATTTGCTCAAAAAGAACCTAGACATCTTCGCCTGGCAACCCTCTGACATGACCGGAGTTCCGCGGACAATAGACAAGCACAAGCTGAATGTCAGAGAAGGCTACAACCCAGTGAGGCAAAAGAAGAGAGGGAAAGCCCCGGAGCAGAACAAGGCTATTAACGAGGACGTCAGTAAACTGGTCGCAACAGGAATCATGAAGGAAGTTCATTACCATTATTGGTTATCTAACCCGGTCCTAGTAAAAAAGATTGATGGGAGCTGGAGAATGTGTGTGGACTTCAAGGATCTAACAAAGCCTGTCCAAAGGATTGCTATCCCCTGCCGGAGATCGATTGGAAGATCGAATCCCTCTGCGGCTACTCCTTTAAATGCTTTCTCGATGCCTACAAAGGATATCACCAAATACAGATGGCTGCGTGGGATGAGGAGAAGACGACATTTCACACAAACCAAGGCATCTTTTGCTATACAAAGATGCCCTTTGGTTTAAAAAATGCCGGAGCCACGTACCAAAGATTAGTGGATAAAGCTTTTGACAAAAAGATCGGAAGAAACTTGGAAGTCTATGTTGATGACTTGGTCATCAAGAGCCACTCAGAAGAAGAAGTACTTAGGGACATAGAAGAAACCTTCGGAACCCTGCGGAGGATTAACATGAAATTAAACCCTAAGAAGTACACATTTTGGGCGGAGCAGGGGATGTTCTTGGGCCACATCATAAGTAAAGAAGGCATCAGAGCCTGTCCGGAGAAGTCTGAGGCCGTGACCACACTCCCATCCTCAACAACCAAAAAGGAAGTGCAAAGTCTGAACGGAAAACTGGCAAGCCTCATCCGCTTCATGTCCAAGTCCGCAGAAAAGTCCCTACCATTCTTCAAAACACTGAAGAAGTGCATCAAAAAGAGCAACTTTCATTGGACGACAGAGGCGGAGCCGGCATTCAAAGAAATGAAGCAACACATTGCCAACTTACCAATGGTAACCGCACCACACCCAAAGGAAGAACTGACCATGTATCTGGCCGTGGCACATGAAGCAGTGAGCGCAGTCTTGCTAGCACAAAGGGAGTTGCGACATGAGCCTATGTATTTTGTCAGCCGTGCTTTGAAAGGACCGGAGATGAATTATAGCCCAATTAAGAAGCTAGTGCTGGCATTGGTATATGCATCCCGCAGACTGCGACGATACTTCCAAGCACAGCCGGTGGCGTTATCACAGATCAACCCCTGAAGCAGGTATTGACCAAAATGAAGAAAAGTGGAAGAATGGTCGGATGGGCGATAGAGCTGGATGAACATGACATCAGCTTCAGGCCCAGGACAACCATCAAAGGACAAGTGTTGGCAGAATTCATCGCTAAAGTTCCGAAAGAAGGGCTTCCTGACAAGTCGACAGATAAGAAGCCATACTCAGAACCGTGGAACTTGTTCATGGACGGATCTGCATGCCAGGAAGGGTCCGAAGCTGGTTTAATCTTGACAAGTCCAGAAGGGAAAGAATTCACGTACGCTATGCGCTTTGAGTTCGAGGCATCCAATAATGAAGCTGAGTACGAGGCGTTGATAGCAGGTTTGCGGATTGCAGAGCAAATGAAAGTAAAACACCTTTCAACAAACGTTGATTCCCGACTCGTGGCAAACCAAATCAACGGCTCATATGAGGCAAAGGAAGCAAGCATGGCGCGTTACCTAGCTAAAGCCAAGGCCCTAATCAAAGGCTTCCAGAAATTCTCTATCAAGCATATCCCACGAAGCCAGAACAAGCAGGCAGACGCATTAAGTAAAATAGCCTTTACCAGTTTTGCCCACCTAACAAAATAGGTGTTTGTGGAAGTTTTGAAAGAAAAGTCGATCGAGGAAAAGGAAGTCCTAGCTGTGGTTGAAGAGGAAGGAGACACATGGATGACCCCTTTGATCGACTATTTGAAGGATGAAGCATTGCCGATGGACGACAAGAAAGCTAGGAAATTGAGAATCAAAGACTGGCAGTGTAGAATCCATGGATCCGGACTCAACTAGGGTATGAGTAACATTGATTGATTGGATGCACAACGGAATAGAATAACACAATCAACATCAACTAATAAGGTTTTCTTTATTGAAAAATATAAATACTACTACAACTAATGTACATACGCTATGATCGTGTGTCTAGACTCTCATTGAAGAGTTTAACTATGAATTGAAATGAAAGGGATTAATGAAAATAATGGTTTGTAAGTAGATGCCTACCCTCTTTATATAGGAGAGGGAGGTTAGAAAACCCTAATAATAGCTTACTAAGAAAGCTACTAACTATTACATAATAACCCCTCGCTGTTTCTTCTTTCTTCATTCTTCCTTGTAGTTTTGTAGAAGTATTATGCCCAAAGTTTTATGGGTTAAGTAGAAGTGGTATCTAAATGGTTTAGGTTAGACAAAAATATTCTTCTATCTAAATTTCTTTCAAACATCTCAAGTACAAATCTTCCGTCAACACTGTGTTCTATCAAACTTTTCTCAATTTTCCTGAACAAGTGTTGAGGGGGAGAAAGTAAATATTTTTTGGTTTCATAAAACCTTGTACTTGCATGTTTCAAAAAATATGTTGTTTCTTCTAAAATGGTGGATACGGTTCTTGTCAAATACTCTCCTCGGACTCAAATATTTTGAAAATTCATTATTTCAAAAGTCAATGGGGTGTATCGTTAAGTTTCTTGCCTTACAAGGGTTTTGTCTAACCTAAACGGAAGTTAAAGGATCTTGGTTGGAACCTCTTTAAGGTTGAGGGACTGAATGTGTCAACTTGGCAAATTAATTTTAACAAAATCATTCACCTAACACATTCAATGCACCACTTCATGTGCATTACTCCTAAACCACCAAGATTAAACGACCCAAATCAAATCTTCAAAATCCGTTCAAGCTGTTCATAATCTGGGGGAACTGTTAGGTCACCATTTATGTAACAGAAGCATCAATATGAAGAAATGAGATAGAAAGTGATCGGTTGAACAAGACACACAAAACACACGAATAACTTATAACCTTTAGGCGTAGGAATTTTTGTGAAATGAACAACAAACCTTCAAGTGAAGGTTTACAAGACTATTTATAGGGGAAGGAGCTAGGGCAACACACTAGTTCCCTTCCTTTCCTTATTGGGCTTGGGCCAAGGCTTATGGGCTTTCTACATAAGCCTTGCCATAATTACTAACATAAAAGCCTAATTAAGCTAACTATTACATATTAATAACTAACACTTGTAATTTGTTTAGGAGTGATTCCAACAAGACCCCTATTAGAAAAAGGGGAAGAAGATTCATAGTGTGCAGCTTATTATTGTGATGACATGTTTTGGCATTGTTTCTTCATACAGGTTGTTTTGTACTATCAAGAAACTGGAACTTAACCTAGTCAAATTCCAGTTTAGGGGAAGATTGTTGGGAATTGTCGATTACAAAACGAGCAAGAATGAAGAAAGAAGAAACAATGGAGGCCTTATAGATAATTTAATAATAGCTTTGGTAGTAAGCTATGTCTAGGGTTTTTGTAACCTCCCTCTCCTATATAAAGAGGGTAGGCATCTAGTTACAAATTATCCCTTTCCATTATCTTTTCATTTCATTTCATAGTATTGATCTCTAATGAGAGTCTAGACACACGATTATAGTGTGTGTATATTAGTAGTTGTAGTAGTTTTTATTTTCAATAAAAAAAACCTTATTAGTGATGTTGATTGTGTCTTTAATCTTTCTGTTGTTTTCATTCAATCAATTGATATCACTTATACCCTAGTTGAGTCCGGATCTTGGATTCTACAATTGGTATCAGAGCCTCGTGGCTCTCTATCCAGGGTTTATAAGGTTTTTCTATTTAGGGTTTATACCCTAATTGTTATGTAGCAGCAGATGGAAAAGAGGCAGCAGGCAAAGGGCAGATTTGGTGCATCGATGAAAAGGATGGTTTATAACTAGATTTCTACCCTCTTTATATAGGAGAGGGAGGTTACAAAACCCTAATAATAGCTTACTAAGAAAGCTATTAACTATTACATAATAACCCCTCGCTGTTTCTTTTTTCTTCATTCTTGCTTGTAGTTTTGTACTCTACAATTCCCAATAGGCAGTATGCGCTAAGAGATGGCATTCTGTTCTGAAAATCATTCCTAGAACCATGGCTCCAATGCGTAGGTCCCGTTCAAGCCAACTATGTGATGTGGGAGATTAACGAGGGCTCATGCAGTATGCACTCGGGACCTAAAGCAGTCGTGGCCAAGTCAATCCGATCCGGGTATTTGTTAGGAATTGGAAATTCCATAGTGAAGTGTCGGTCACCCCAAATATTATCTAGCATAAGTTAGCTCATAGACATATTGTTAGTTATGCTATTTATCTGTTTATTAGTTAGTTATTAGTTTAGTTTAGCGTGGTGTAACACCGTGGTGGAAGGACGGGTCTTTACCCACTGTATGCCTGATCCACAATCCGATAGGAGGACGTAGTATTTGTAACTATAAATACCCCTTCCATCCATGGAAGGGGTGGTGCTTCTCATAATCTAACCTTTCATATTTTACAAAGCAAGTCTCTAACAAGAAACACCCTCTCATCTCTTTCTCTCTCAAATGGCTAACATGTATTTCCATCATCCAAGACCACCCGAATCATCTACACAATAATATGTATGATCCTACAGTTGGTACCAGAGCCAGGGTTATTGTGTTTTGATGATTTGTTGTGGTTTTGTATCTTGTTCTAAACTGTTTTTGGTACTTCTTGATGGTCGAAAAACGTTGTTTTATGTTGTGGTAAAACTGTTTTTGCATTTTTTATGGTCGAAAAAACTTTGTTTCCGATTATTTTGGTAAAACAGCGTCTAACAGGTTTTATGTGTCCTCTTGGTTTTAAAAGTCATATATGCTTTTGGTCATCTTTGTCCATACAAATACTGTTCAAACTGGTCATTTTCATGTGATCAAAACAGGTCATAGGATGCATTTTTATGATGGTTTTCTGGGTTATTAATGTTGGCCGGAAAAACTATGGTCGGAATTTGCCGGAGCAAAAAGGTCCTTATAATTGTCATAGCGACTTGTGTCTACAAGTAGCGATTTGTTTACCTGTTTTTGAAGTAGCTATTTGTGGTTATTTGACTATTGAGTCAAATAAGGTCAAGTAGCGACTTGTGGTTATTTGACTATTAAGTCAAATAAGGTCAAGTAGTGACTTGTTCCAAGTAGCGACTTGTTCCAAGTAGCGACTTGAGACAAGTAGCGACTTGAGACAAGAAGCTACTTGTCAAATGAAGATGAAGATGAAGAAGATAATGACAAAAGACCAGCAAATACGTAAAAACTTATCGACTGCCAGACATCACCAACACTCATCTATACCAACTACAACTCAAAGCATCTAGACTCGACATAAACCTCTTCTCATATGTGAAACAACAAGACTCAAAGATTAAAGGATAATACATTTAGGATCTCATAACTAGGTTGTGTTTCCTTGTGTCAAGTCTACACCTTTGAAGGCTTTCACAGATCCTAAAACAAAGAAACAATCATGACTTAATCAAGACTCTCAAGATCTCAGTTCTAATTTCGTGGTATACTATGTTATCAACAAGACCATCTGGGGTCTAAACACACGAAATAACACCATCATAGATCCAAGACTCAAATATCTAAGACTCGTACTGAAAACTGTTGCAATGATTTTAATTGATCTCAGTTCTCCTTTCTCGTGGGTTAATGATTTCTCATGACCTTTTTCAGATCCATATCACCACAAAGGAACTCATCATTGATCTAATTTTTTATATATTCGAGCCAAAAGACAAAAAAAACAACAACCATGTTTTTTCTTGTTCTTTGATTCGGTGATTAAAAGACATGTCAAAAGCTCAAAGGAAAAACTAAGTATGATACGAGATCTCAGCTTTGTTCATCTTTGTGAATGGTTCTAAAAACTCATAGATCTCGAAAGATCTACTCACTAATGAATGTGTGCTTCATTGATCAATTTTGGAGGATCACTCCTTTTTATGTCCGAACAATTGAAGAATCAAACAAAAACCATTTTGGTATTTCATTTGACTCTTACGCTCGTTAAATCAAATCACATGGGACAAATTCGTTATGATACTTACCTTTAACCCTTTTGATTTGGTCACTTCAACTCATGCCATCCCTGTGGCGTTATTATCTAGCTCAAGCCAACCCTGTGGCGAACATAGGTTGATATGGATAACGAAAACCATGTTTTCGTACGTAATTGATGTTAATCTGTGATGAAATACACGTTCGATCATGAGGGGTTAGTTGTTTGTTTGGTCATATTGTTATGTGGTATTGATGCTTAATGATAAGATTTTGATCCAAGATGTGGTATGATTTTTTTTGTGAAGTGTTTTGAGAAAAGGGGGCGGACAGAATAAACCGATGGAGAGAGGTTTTAGGGTTTGTGAAAACGTAATATGTGTTTTAGGGTTAAGTGACACCTTTATATCAGATATGTTATCTACTCTTTGGATCGGGTTGCTGCTTGCATCTGGATATTGGGTTTGGCTAAATGGATATTGGGGCCTTGTATTATTTTCAAATAATGGGCTGAGTAGTAGTTTACTTGGACTTTATCTTGATTGATTGGACTGTGTTAACGTCTGTATTAGAATGAAATTGAGTTACAAATTTTGTCATCCAAAATTCACAAGAATTCTTGGATACAAATATTTAACTTTGATTTGAAGAGTGGTAATTTTGGTATTGATAACTTTCACGGGAGGATACAAATTCACGGCTTGCGCTTAATATTTGAGATAAGGATTTTAGAAGTAGGTGACCTCACTTGGCTTTAGAGTTTGAATGAAAAATCACACTTCTCGTTTGGAGGTTGATATATAATTTGGAGATTGTTATACAATTTTAAATTTACCATAACGGGAGTATAAGTGATTAATACATATGTTCTTTTGAACATTGGGTCATACAGCTTGGATTCGGATGACGGTCATATGGGCTTCTTAATCTGATATCATATTTATAAGACTTGGATTTAATGAGATTTATTGAAGAAATTTGTGATAATGAGACTTAATGATGAGAGTTGTTTGGTACTTTGGTTTATGCATTTTCACGGAGTATATTATGTCTCGGCATGAATTGTTTATTGAACCACGTTGACTACAGAGTTGTTTGGACGGTATTTCTTATTTGGATTTGAAGTGAGGTTTTTCCGGGCGCGTTTACTTAATTCGTCTTCTTTCTTTCTACCCTTTCGCGAAGATGACTTGTTTGGGCATTCATAGAGTGTGATAAAGACTTGGCTATTTAGTTACGGTTGTGATTCTTTCTCGCTTAACCCACAACGCAACTATCACTTTGGTGTCTTACGCAGTTGAGGATACGTCAAGAGGTTTTGTACATTGGGTACACCATTTCTTCTTCACAAGGATTAGTACAAGTTTAAGTAACAAATCTGGGGAAGTTCACTTCATGATCAAGTTTGGCATATCGGGTTTACTTCACCATTTTGTCACTGCAATAGCCGACAGAATGTGTGAATGATGTGTGTTGCCAAAGTGTGTATTGGATGGTTGATGATATTGTTGATGTTGGAGAATGAACCGTTGATGAACCGCTGCATGTTCCCCTAAAACAGGTTTTCACTAAACACCAAAGTTGTCATATCACATACAAGCTGACATTGTTTACGGTTTTGTCTTGATTTTGTAAAATCCCGCGAAAGAACCTATTTCTCGATTTAAATCATGGACTTGTAAAATCCCGTGACAATGGAAACATCCCAGTTTATGTAAATTTCATTTCTGGATCTATCTTACGGTTTATTCTTGGTTTTGTAAAATCCCGCGAAAGAAACTATTTCTCGGTTTAAACTATAGAATTGTAAAATCCCGTGTTGATGGCATCATCCTGGAGATAGGGAAAGTGTAATTATGGATCTTATCTGATGCTGGTGCTACGGTTTCTACTTTGAAGAAGGGATAAAAGGGTGTACTACATGAATTGGATGTGTGTTTGGATATTCGTCATGGCAGTTTGGCTTTTACATGGTTTTACGGGGTTATGTGCTTTTAACCATGGTCGGGATGAAATCATTATCATAGTTCACTTAAAACGTCAAAGGAGGCTAGATTTGAGCTTTTAACCAGAAGATGTGACAACGGAGTTAATTCACTATTATTTATTTGAGGTTGAAGTGAATTATCACGGGCGAGTGTACTTAGTATCTGAAGGTATCGGGGATGGATGGATGAAGATTCTTCAAGATCCTTGTTCAAGCTTATTATAAAAAATGAAGACATGGAAACCTAGTTATTGTTGGGTGACTTTTTCCTTTTCTTCTACCACTTGGGGTAATTGGGCTCGTACCACCACAAAATAACTATCACTTTAAGGAGTTACGTTGTAGTGCTCAGTGTCACATTAAATTGTGGATTTTCAAGAGGTGATGTACGTCTTATACTTGATGGTTGGTTGGATGAAGAGTATAGAGTACTTAGAGATTCAATGGAGGATGAATGCTCGGCACCGCTCTTTGTTACATTAGTGCAAGTTTAAGTCACGAGTTCGAGTTAGTTTACTTCAGGGTCAAATTCATCATATTAGGTTTTTCTCCATCAGCTGTCACAACAAAGAGCCTACTAAGGCTATGCACAATGGCGACCTAGTTCGCCGTCGCCACATCAGCTTTCTCTCTCCGACGACCTGACGACGACCTAGTTGCCACAGTGGTGACCTGAGATTTTTTTTTTTAATTCAAATATTTTTAAAAACAAAATTAAAATTCATTAATAAAAATACTTAACATTACAACAATAAAAAAAAACTTAAACTAATAAAACGTAGACGTTACAATACTTATTAAAAACTGAAAACATCACAAAAAAGCTTCATCGTCAGTTACGTCTTCGTCACTTTCGTCTTCACCTTCAATCTCTTGATTGCCTGCATTTCCACGGTTTCTCCAAATGTGTTCGACCAAATCAGATTTTATGTTTAGATGAGTTGATCGATCCGTTAACTCCTGAGTAACTACTAAGGATTCTGCATGGGATCTTACCGGATCATGATCACGGTGGCCCTCTTGTTGAAACCATGTAGGACAAATTGCCCGCTGCTTGTGTTTGATGATCATATTATGTAATATGATGCATGTATACACAATATCTTCGAGATCCTGTTTACGCAGCCCTCGAGCCGGAACTTTAAGCATTTTCCACTTCTTGGGAGGCGACCGCTTCCAATAAAATGAATGGAGACACCAAAGAACGCATGCCAAATCCATAAATCTTGGGAGGCGACCGCTTCCAATAAAATGAATGGATGTGGCCCGTGATCACCCCTAGCATGTTGACCTCTCAAACTATTTGGGCAGTTCTGCAGTTCTCCCAAGGCCAACCTATACAATCAATGCTTCCCATCATCCCAGGAAACCCATGCTTATGCTCGTGATGAGCATATAATCTTTCAAGGTCCGAATACGTGGGATTTCGCAAATACTCAGCACCATATAACTCCATGATAACCGTGCAAAAGTTATGGAGACAAGCGCGTGCTGTTGTTGCAGCCACTTGCAGATACTCGTCAAGAGAATCAGGAACTGCCGCGTATCCCAATTGACGAATTGCCGCAGTACACTTGACCAATGGAGAAATACCAAGTACCCCTCTACAATCAGGAGTTTGTTGAAAATAAGGAGAATGATTGGTTACCTCTTGCACAATTTGAGTGAATAGGTCTCGGGGCATCCGGAACCGCTGACGGAAAGTTTTTTCGTCATACAACGGTTCTTCGGAGAAGTAAGCGGCAACTAAACGATTATGAGCACCTACATGATCCCTAGCCGTGTGGTTTCGTCGGGCCTTTGGCAGTGACGCTTGGTAAGTGTCCCAAACATTCTGCGTATACTCCATGAACTCCGTAAACTCGCTCATAACTTCTTCCTCGTCGGAAGACGAAGAATTAAAAAATAACTCGTAAGACATAATTATCAAAATGTGTTTGAAAGTGTTTATAAGAAGTTGTTTGAAATTGTGTGTTTAAAAATGTGTTTGAGTTTGGTATTTATAATGTTGTAAAAGTGGTAAAGTTAATTTTTTTTTAATAGGAAACGGTAGGATTTTTTTGGATATATGTGGCTTTCCACTCAGTTGAGGAAGCAACCTTCTTCCTCCCTTTTCTTCCCCCAACCGACCACAACCTTCCCAGCCACAATGGCTTGACCGACCTTCACCGAACCAACCAACCGACCTTCACCGAATCCACTGCGCATAGCCTAAATGATAATGGGGTTGATTACATGTTTGCCAAGATATGATGAAAAGAGAGAGATTATGAAATTTGAATACTTCAGTTCAAGGCTCGTACTCTAAAGAAAAGAAAAGTGTACGTTTCAGTGCGCTTTATCTTCAGAAGAAGAGAAATCTTCTCAATTATGACCATTCTCATCAACATACTTCATGCTTTTTCCATGCTCTTTCAAACATCAAGTGAATCGGGCTACCATTGATTGTTTTCTTATTCCACTTGCTCAACTATAATGACGATGACGACATCATGTGCTAATTTTGCTGAGAATAAATGGTCAAACGGCTCCAAACTCATGTAAGAACTGAGCTTCTTCTTATCGGGTCATCTTCACATGGAGTTTTCTAGTAAGAGTCGTTGGTTAACATCTTCACACGGGCTGATTTGATTAATGACAAAGTGCTTCTAGTTGCTGGGCTGATTTCTTTGATGAACATCTCTCTGTTCTTGTTTGATTGGGAGGGATTTTAGTTAAGGGGATTTGCTATTTCAAAGTTAACGGGAATGCATTTGGTGATTTGAAGATGTTGACTTTCTATTCCCCAATTGGACAATCTTGAAGAAGGTCGAGTCTACAGTCGGTTCTACATTATCTGCTACATGATAGAAGACTAAAGACGAGTTACATTTAACGATCTAAAGACTTCTTCTTAATCCAAACATTCATCATAAAGATTGTCAGTTTAGGGGAGAGCACTAATTGGGGGAGAGTGAAATCAGATTCAATCCCAATTAAACTTGCTCATATTCTTCAGCAAGTTGATTCTTACAAAGACTTCAAGCGATCTTCTCAACAGATTTCAAGTATTTGGGCTTATAATGTTTTGCTGATTTTGAAGCATTAAAACCAGCAAGGGGGAAGGAGACACGCATCTAAACGCGAGTAAACATTGATGAACTTAATACTTCTAAGTGATTGAAGATATCCAAGGAAGACGAATGTCATTACCGCAGAGAAACTCAAGGTTTGACTCATGGCGTTTAGTGTTCTTATTCCAACTATGTGGGGGAAGAGATGGAAGAGTTAGTTTAAGTACACAAGTATGTGATGATTTCGATGTTATCGCAATCATCAGGGGAGAGAAATTGTGTACATTGGGGATGCTCAGCTGTTTCACTTGAGAGCATAGTCGGTGATTCAGTGATAATCACTTATTCCGAAGATGACATCCGCAGAGATAATAAGTGATTCAGCATGCTACTTCAGTGTTATCGGTTATTCTTTCTTTGGGCATTTGGGTACTTTGGGTTCTTGAGCTTTATACACTTTCTTCAAGGGAGAGAAAAGTATACTTCGGGGTTATTCTTTGGATATCGGACTTAATCTGCTACTTCGATGTTATAAGTTTCTCTGTATTTGGGTCAATGTGTATTCGGGTTCTTGAGCTTTTTCCTAGAGGCTGACTGCATCAATTCAACTACTTGACGGAATTGTTCTCTTGACACCTTTTGGAATGGATTGCTTCTGACTTCAGTGGAATGAAATTTGAGAAGATTTATTTATGTGTGGGATGATACGTTGCTGTTCTTGTTGATGATATAACCCCGAACGAAGAATCTCGACTATCGTTCTTAAAAGGAGCAGCGGGATTTATGATAATGTTGTGCTTCTCTGTGCACTTGGCTAAGGCAAGCTTGAAATAGAGCTTCGAATCTGCTCATCTAATGGATTTTCGGTTTGGGGGGAAGCTGCCAAAGTCTCTTTCAGATGGTTCAATTTCTTTCTTCAATGCAAGAGCCTCGGAAGCTTTGGTGGTGAATGTTTTAGGGATGATGACTTCTATCTTCTACAACGGGGCTGCTCGATATCCTTATCTCGGTACTCGTATCATCATTTTCTTAAACTATATCATCTACTCTATCTGTGTATATATCTATCAAAAAGCAAAATACAAAAATAGAAAACCAACAAAAAGAAAATAGAAAATATAAAACCAACAAAAACCTATAAAAAATCAGAAAATTTGAAAAAGACCAAAAAATATGTTTTCTCAAGACATGTCTTCTGGTATCGATAACATCTGCGGTCTTAGAAATGTCATTCAATAATGGCACGGGACCATAGATGAAGTTCGAGCAGGAGGTGTAAATATTTCTTTTCAAAACATGTCACAAATCAAATGGCTTACAGTTATTTCAGACTGTAACCCGCGCTTCAAAAATGGCTTGCAGTTACTTCAGACTGTGACCGCGCTTAAACTATGGCTTGCTATTATTTCCGATAGCAACCCGTTCTTCAAGAAAGGAAAGTGTTGCGCTAAACAAATTTTCAAAAATATCGTGCACTTATCCTAAATCATAATGAGGAAAGTAAGTCGAAGGACTGCTGTTCCTACACAAATGTTTTTCCGTCTAAAATTCTTCAAAAAAATATTTGTTGTATTTCTAAATGGTTGTAAATAAGTTTCTTGTAAATCAATCAGATTCAGAGTTTTCGTAAAAATTGAAAACTCAATCAATGACTTCAGCACTTTTAACCTTTTCAGAAAAATAAGTCATTGATTGAGGGGGAGAATGTTTTCAAATTTATATCATCTAACGGACTTTCTGAATTATCCTATGTGCTTAATTAAAAATGATATTTGCCTATGTCGAAGGACTAGGAATTTAGGATATGATTGATAGGATTTGTAAAACCCGAAAATCTAAGACACGTAAAAAGACTAAAATACCCTTGAAATCGAAAATTATAAAATACGTAAAGTACGTTTATGTTCATTTAACGAAATTTAAAACTTAACTTATCTATAATTAAAACTTAACGAATATGTGTACGTGATCGACATTGTACGACGAAGATTTAAACGTCTCACTAAAGTGTTGGGCCGATTAGTTGGGCCTTGTCTTTCGTTATTTGGGAACCAAGCTGGGCTCGTTTCTTTTGCCAGCCGAGAGTCCAAGAGAGCCCAAAGGGGCGTGGGTTTTGTTGTGTTCGGTTGGACCAAGCCGAAGCCCACCCATCAAAAAGCCTAACCTATTTGTTTCACTATAAATACAATCACATGACCACAAAATTTGAAACCCTAGTTTTGCCTCTCATCTCTTTTCTTTTCTTCTATTCGGCCGAGCATTAACACCCTTGGTGTCGAGACTTTTGTTCAACAAAGCTAAGGTATAACATGTTTTCTCGTCTTCCTTTGTTACACCTTACGTTAATATATGTTGTAATATGTCATGTTTGAATCGGGCCTTGTGTTTGTCGAACCGTATGAAACCAAATCACATATATATAAATGTTATCATGTCTATTAAATTCGAAACCCTAATTGGAATGGAACCCTAAGTGTAACCAATGGTCTAAACATGTGATTATAATGGTTTTAATAAACCCTAAAACTGGACAGCATCATATGTCGAATTTGTGTGTGTTATAGATCCTATTTTATAAGTGCAATAATCTGGGTTTTTGTGGGAAAAGTTTATTTTATGTCTTAGTTAAGTTTTCCAAGTGGTTTGGTCGAATTTGGAGTTGTCTAAGTCGTATTTTTGAATTTTACAAAATCAAGTGTCAAAGCTGAGAAAATGGGTCTGAAATTTAGTTGTATTGTTTGATTTTTCATTTTCAAACCATAAGGAATTGGGAGCTCTCCTTTTTCAGGAGCGATATTCATGACATAAATGAATTTCTGGGAGTTCTGGGGATTTTTCCAAGGTGTCTAAACAGGTCCAATAAGCGTAAACTTTTAAGGTGTATTTTCTGATCACTTTCTGGATAGGTCTGGACTTATGATTTTCCGTAGGCCATTTAGCATGGAAATAGAACCCACCAATTTTTGGAGAGTCTTTTAACTCATATGGGAACCCCTGGGATTTTGCTTGATTTCATTTGAGCTAAGTAAGTATTTTATAAAAATCGTTAAAGTCTGGTCCGAATATGAGTTTAAGAAACTGAAAGATAAAATATGATATCAATAGGTAACACACTTACAAATGCATAAGAAGCTTATAAAATGAGAATATACTTATAACTCTAAGAATGTTAATGCGATTAATCCGTTATAGCTTTAATGATGCTAATAAGTATTAAACAAATTATAATCCGTGTAGATTCGTTGGAGGAGACGCGACGTTGTATCTTCGTGTTCTTACATTCGTTTGCTTTTCTCTCATTTGCTTTAAGGTACAGATATTCTGACCTTTTTAGTAAAGGTTTTCTTATGATCTCTTTCCGTTGTCATATCTCTTATGCTTATTAGGATTCCCTATGCCATTGCTATGATTCCCTTCTGTTTATGTGAATCTCTGTTTGTCTGAACTTCTGTTTGTTGAACATTGCTATGTTTGAGTATGAATTTCTGATTATGAACTTCTGATTAAGAGCATCTGATTATGAACCTCTGATTATGAGCGTATGATATGTGACTATGATATGAACCTTTGACTTCTGGACTTTTGATATGAACCCTTTCTGATTTGTTTGATCCGTTGCTTATCTGAAACTTCTGTTTAGTGAACCATGAAATATCTGATTTGGACTTTATGATATGAAACCTATGATATATATATCTGTTGACTTTATGATGAATTATAATCTGTGTCAATTATGACAATCTGTTTGACCTAAGTTGGTTTGATACCCGAGCCAAATATTTCACTAGTCATGGGGGTTCCATGTCCGTATCAGTGATGCACCTCTGATATGACTCTAGGGTAGTAGAGTGATGTTCTGCCACGTCCCTGGATGGTGGAGCATATTTTGTCTATGTAGGAAGGGGCGTATGCATGCATCCTAGATCTGATCTGTTATCTGATATGATTTGTCTGGTGAATGATGTCGTGTGCAATACGCGTCTTCACAAAATTCTGGGAGCTAGCTACTCCATTTGTTATTGAGGTCTCCCCTCATATTAGATAAGGTATTCCGAGGTCACCCCTCCGAATACAATGGTTACTTATGTTATGCTATGATCTGTTATGTTTCTGGGCTCGTGGTGGATGACTAAACCTTATCTGTTAATTCTGTTTTATGAACTCTGTTTATGATTCAGTAGCTTCCAATGCTTCTGTTTACAAATCAGGTTTATTATATGTTTATTGAAGGTGATTATGCTTTTACATGGTTATGTGACTACCGTCTACTATGCTAGAATTTGATTAATATGTTTATATGTGATTTACATGTTGTCATCTGATTATATAATGTCTTACTGTTATGTGAATTCGTTGATCTGCGTGATAACTATGCTAGTGTGTAATTGAGTATTCTGAAAGTTTAGTAAGTATGATTGTTCAGTTAATCTGGTGAACTTTGCCTATCCGTTAGTGTATCTATCTGCTTATATTTGACCTGCCATGATAAGATCTGCTTATATTAAGATTTGATCTGGGAAATGGTTTAACTAAGGATATCTGTTTTGATAATTTGCTAATTGCTGTGCTATGTCTTTTGCTTATTTAGTTATAGTATCTCCTACTGTGTTCTCTATTAGCATGTGTGACTGCCATGACTTTGACTGCTAATGTTTCCACTGTTATAATACTGAGTAAGTTATTAATGTAAACTATTTGACTTGTGTGAATGCCATGTTTATTTTCTGGTAACTGTTTTCCGTTAGTCATTAGACTCTTCGTTTGGTTGACACGGAATCTATTTAATCTTGATATGTTATGTGTTTGGTTATTCTGATGTGTTTGCGTTCGTGTCATTAATGTGCTCTGAGGTGATCATTAACTGTTATGTGTTTTTTTTGGATTTCTGTATATTTGCGCTTCCGCAGAATCCTCAAAGATTCGTTATTTCTCATTCCGTTGTGATTTTGTTAATTGTATATTTATTCTATTTTAGCTTTTGTTTCGTTATATCTGTTCACTGGGCTTTGTAAGCTCAGCCGCACCTTCTTTTCCTGCGGCAGGTTTTAAGCATCTCAAGATGAGCTTATGGGATAGCTGATCTGGGTTGAGAGTAGAGACGAGAGCAAGATTTTGACCATAGAGATCTTAGATTTATTTTGAAAGTTTAGTTATTTATGTTTTCTTTTGAATATTTTGTAAAGGCTTCCGCTATTGTATAGTATATTAGTTCTGATATGAAACCGTATTGTGATATCTTTACCCTTGTTGGGTTGGGGTGTTACAATTTATGGTATCAGAGCCTAGGTTTTAGGACCCTTAGAGCTTAGGCTATGACCTGTGAGGATTGGGTAGACATTAGGTTTCCGTCTGTTCATATATTTTCCGATTCCTTTTGATGGTCGTTCAGATTTGACTTCGATATCCTTTTGCCTTCACTGAATTGGCCCTCCTCTGTTCGCATCGAATTTTGTTATTTTGTTTTCGCTCGTCCGTTTGCCGATCGTTAGATGGAGACTACTCGTGGAGCCGAAGAAGATAGTGCCGACCCTGCGTTGCTGCAACAGTCCCTGTGCTGGAGAGGTTCGTGAAGCAGAAGCCACACTCGACTGCCGTGCCGCTGGAGACATCAGGATGCTGCTGGAGGGAGCTGGACGGATCAACCAAAGACGCAACGACGAAGACATGATTCAACCGATGGCTGGGAAGGTTCATCTACTTCATATGATTTGGGCGCGACTTGTGATATTCTGATTCGTTTGTCATGTGTTTTTGTGACTGTTTGATATTCTGTTAAGTGATTCTGATCTGTATTTCTTTTCTCTGATTTGTTCGGAACTCGGTTTGAATCGTGAAGTTTATCGTCTGGCATTTTGTTAATATCCCAATTTTCTTTTGGATCGTCAGTAATGAGTCATGAGGAGCCGTTTTATGCAAGTTGGTGGCCTCATTTGTTTGGTAATATGGTAAGTTGTCTGATGTGTTATATGCTGCATGAATGTGTATCTGGTCTGTTTTGGTATGTTACTTGTTATCTATGTGTTATCCGTTTTGTTCTGATATTAGTTATGTGGTTTGCCATGAACCGAGACAGAATATGATGATAATAAGGACTTGTTATGTGATGCAAGTATTATGACGCCTGATCAACGTGATAATACCGAGATCATATAATTTGGACTTATTGAAATCATATGACGGTTGGGGAAATGCTTGTGGTTGATATGTGATTGGACTTTGAATTGTATCTGTTATTTGGCACTTCTCATGTTCGTTTGAAATTCCGTACCTAATTGTGAGATTTTCGTCGATATCTGTTACGTATAAATTTTGTACGATTGGGATCCGAAATCGTTATGGTCTGCGTGAACCTATGAATTGCTATGTCTGCCCTAAGCTTGTACGTCTCCACGTACTTCTGCGACTAGTGAGATCGTTAGGATTCATTCTGTCTATGTATATGTCTGTTCTCATCATTAGAGATCCGAATAAGTTAGAGCGTGTTGTTTGATTTTCTGCATCTCATCTATTTTCTGCCATTACTATGATAAGTATATGATTATCTGTTATAAGTATTTGATTTTTGGTTCGATTTCCGAAAAGTATGAGTTTGAATATTCTGATAAGAATCCGTTTGTTCTGAAATAAGATTTGTGCTTCTTTATTTCCTTGAAATTCTGAAATCCGGTTCGTTTTATGTTCTGTTCCGTCTTGTGCAATTTTCGAGGACGAAAATTTTCTTTTAGAGGGGAAGAGTTGTAAAACCCGAAAATCTAAGACACGTAAAAAGACTAAAATACCCTTGAAATCGAAAATTATAAAATACGTAAAGTACGTTTATGTTCATTTAACGAAATTTAAAACTTAACTTATCTATAATTAAAACTTAACGAATATGTGTACGTGATCGACATTGTACGACGAAGATTTAAACGTCTCACTAAAGTGTTGGGCCGATTAGTTGGGCCTTGTCTTTGGTTATTTGGGAACCAAGCTGGGCTCGTTTCTTTTGCCAGCCGAGAGTCCAAGAGAGCCCAAAGGGGCGTGGGTTTTGTTGTGTTCGGTTGGACCAAGCCGAAGCCCACCCATCAAAAAGCCTAACCTATTTGTTTCACTATAAATACAATCACATGACCACAAAATTTGAAACCCTAGTTTTGCCTCTCCTCTCTTTTCTTTTCTTCTATTCGGCCGAGCATTAACACCCTTGGTGTCGAGACTTTTGTTCAACAAAGCTAAGGTATAACATGTTTTCTCGTCTTCCTTTGTTACACCTTACGTTAATATATGTTGTAATATGTCATGTTTGAATCGGGCCTTGTGTTTGTCGAACCGTATGAAACAAAATCACATATATATAAATGTTATCATGTCTAATAAATTCGAAACCCTAATTGGAATGGAACCCTAAGTGTAACCAATGGTCTAAACATGTGATTATAATGGTTTTAATAAACCCTAAAACTGGACAGCATCATATGTCGAATTTGTGTGTGTTATAGATCCAATTTTATAAGTGCAATAATCTGGGTTTTTGTGGTAAAAGTTTATTTTATGTCTTAGTTAAGTTTTCCAAGTGGTTTGGTCGAATTTGGAGTTGTCTAAGTCGTATTTTTGAATTTTACAAAATCAAGTGTCAAAGCTGAGAAAACGGGTCTGAAATTTAGTTGTATTGTTTGATTTTTCATTTTCAAACCATAACGAATTGGGAGCTCTCCTTTTCCAGGAGTGATATTCATGAGATAAATGAATTTCTGGGAGTTCTGGGGATTTTTCCAAGGTGTCTAAACAGGTCCAATAAGCGTAAACTTTTAAGGTGTATTTTCTGATCACTTTCTGGATAGGTCTGGACTTATGATTTTCCGTAGGCCATTTAGCATGGAAATAGAACCCACCAATTTTTGGAGAGTCTTTTAACTCATATGGGAACCCCTAGGATTTTGCTTAATTTCATTTGAGCTAAGTAAGTATTTTATAAAAATCGTTAAAGTCTGGTCCGAATATGAGTTTAAGAAACTGAAAGATACAATATGATATCAATAGGTAACACACTTACAAATGCATAAGATGCTTATAAAATGAGAATATACTTATAACTCTAAGAATGTTAATGCGATTAATCTGTTATAGCTTTAATGATGCTAATAAGTATTAAACAAATCATAATCCGTGTAGATTCGTTGGAGGAGACGCGACGTTGTATCTTCGTGTTCTTACATTCGTTTGCTTTTCTCTCATTTGCTTTAAGGTACAGATATTCTGACCTTTTTAGTAAAGGTTTTCTTATGATCTCTTTCCGTTGTCATATCTCTTATGCTTATTAGGATTCCCTATGCCATTGCTATGATTCCCTTCTGTTTATGTGAATCTCTGTTTGTCTGAACTTCTGTTTGTTGAACATTGCTATGTTTGAGTATGAATTTCTGATTATGAACTTCTGATTAAGAGCATCTGATTATGAACCTCTGATTATGAGCGTATGATATGTGACTATGATATGAACCTTTGACTTCTGGACTTTTGATATGAACCCTTTCTGATTTGTTTGATCCATTGCTTATCTGAAACTTCTGTTTAGTGAACCATGAAATATCTGATTTGGACTTTATGATATGAAACCTATGATATATATATCTGTTGACTTTATGATGAATTATGATCTGTGTCAATTATGACAATCTGTTTGACCTAAGTTGGTTTGATACCCGAGCCAAATATTTCACTAGTCATGGGGGTTCCATGTCCGTATCAGTGATGCACCTCTGATATGACTCTAGGGCAGTAGAGTGATGTTCTGCCACGTCCCTGGATGGTGGAGCATATTTTGTATATGTAGGAAGGGGCGTATGGATGCATCCTAGATCTGATCTGTTATCTGATATGATTTGTCTGGTGAATGATGTCGTGTGCAATACGCGTCTTCACAAAATTCTGGGAGCTAGCTACTCCATTTGTTATTGAGGTCTCCCCTCATATTAGATAAGGTATTCCGAGGTCACCCCTCCGAATACAATGGTTACTTATGATATGCTATGATCTGTTATGTTTCTGGGCTCGTGGTGGATGACTAAACCTTATCTGTTAATTCTGTTTTATGAACTCTGTTTATGATTCAGTAGCTTCCAATGCTTCTGTTTACAAATCAGGTTTATTATATGTTTATTGAAGGTGATTATGCTTTTACATGGTTATGTGACTACCGTCTACTATGCTAGAATTTGATTAATATGTTTATATGTGATTCACATGTTGTCATCTGATTATATAATGTCTTACTGTTATGTGAATTCGTTGATCTGCGTGATAACTATGCTAGTGTGTAATTGAGTATTCTAAAAGTTTAGTAAGTATGATTGTTCAGTTAATCTGGTGAACTTTGCCTATCCGTTAGTGTATCTATCTGCTTATATTTGACCTGTCATGATAAGATCTGCTTATATTAAGATTTGATCTGGGAAATGGTTTAACTAAGGATATCTGTTTTGATAATTTGCTAATTGCTATGCTATGTCTTTTGCTTATTTAGTTATAGTATCTCCTACTGTGTTCTCTATTAGCATGTGTGACTGCCATGACTTTGACTGCTAATGTTTCCACTGTTATGATACTGAGTAAGTTATTAATGTAAACTATTTGACTTGTGTGAATGCCATGTTTATTTTCTGGTAACTGTTTTCCGTTAGTCATTAGACTCTTCGTTTGGTTGACACGGAATCTATTTAATCTTGATATGTTATGTGTTTGGTTATTCTGATGTGTTTGCGTTCGTGTCATTAATGTGCTCTGAGGTGATCATTAACTGTTATGTGTTTTTTTTGGATTTCTGTATATTTGCGCTTCCGCAGAATCCTCAAAGATTCGTTATTTCTCATTCCGTTGTGATTTTGTTAATTGTATATTTATTCTATTTTAGCTTTTGTTTCGTTATATCTGTTCACTGGGCTTTGTAAGCTCAGCCGCACCTTCTTTTCCTGCGGCAGGTTTTAAGCATCTCAAGATGAGCTTATGGGATAGCTGATCTGGGTTGAGAGTAGAGACGAGAGCAAGATTTTGACCATAGAGATCTTAGATTTATTTTGAAAGTTTAGTTATTTATGTTTTCTTTTGAATATTTTGTAAAGGCTTCCGCTATTGTATAGTATATTAGTTCTGATATGAAACCGTATTGTGATATCTTTACCCTTGTTGGGTTGGGGTGTTACAGGATTATATGATTAGAGTTTGATAAACACATTATTCCCATGCTTTACATGATCTGATGGATATGTTGGATTGACTTTTATTAGTCGATTGCTGTTTGGGTGTTGTCGACCACCATATATCTGTTTGTATGTCTACTAACATATGCAGATATCATGGATTATAAGAATGTTCCCGATCCGTATCCCACAATGATGATTGGATGACAAAAGGAAAGGGTAACTATATCTTTTTTTGACAAATGAAGAAACGGAGCTTAATTTGACTTCTATGGAGAGTTGGCATGAAATGCAACGTAAGAGGTCTCACTGCATCAGCAGATGGTTTTCTTCATCATCAAATGAAGAAGCAGAGCTTAATTGGACCTCTATGAAGAGTTGGCATGACAAATGCAACGTCAGAGGTCTCACTGCATAGGCAGATGGGTTTCTTCCTGCCCTACAGCAACAACAGAAGCTTCTGAACCACCTAACGTATCTTTGTGCAGGACAAGTAGTGAATAATACCATTTTTCAAAAAAATTGTTAAAATTGTTTTGAAAATGGAAAAATATTGTTTTGAAAATAAACTGAACTCATATTGTGGAAATCACCGGACTTCATTTTATCAAAACTTAAGTCACTCAATCATCGACTACGGTCATCGATTGAGGGGGAGAGTGATTTAAAATAAAATATTTTCAAACGATATTTCTTCATAAAAGTCCGGTTTGTACAAAATAAGTGGTGATCTAAAGATTTAATGTTATGTCATGGTATGATTTTTGTTTTTTAGAATCAAGATCTTACAAAATGAAATTTTTTCTGTTCTTGTTTGATTGTGAAATTGTTTTATTTTACTTAAAGATCTCTTAAAAACTATCATACCTGACACTAACAATCTTTAATGTCGAAAAACTGTTCCTTATCAGTCATTTTTCAAAATTTTGCCACGTCTTTCCCCAAAATCTTTTAAATGATTTAAATCAATTGGGATCACAAATCTCAAAAGGTTTGAAAATTTTCATCGGGGGAGAGATCGTGATTTAAATCTCAAATTTGTTTTAATGGAATCGGTTTTAGTCCTTTATAGGCACTCCTGCCTCCATGTGCCAAACGATTTCAAATACACAATGCACATGTTGAGGAGGAGGATTTATCCAAAAACAAGATGAGTATTTAAACCTGGCCACATATTCTCCCATGTTTTCTAAACCTTATTAAATCACTTGGGATCCAAAATCTCAAAGGGTTTGATATTTTTGATCGGGGGAGAATTTGTGATTTAATATGAAATCTGATAAAAGGTGATCGTTTGATTCAATTGTGCATGCAGTTCTCCCATATATGCTAAACGCTTTCGAATCTCGAAGCACATATTAAAGGGGAGCATTTCTAATGAAAATAAATTATCAAGGTACAAAGGTTTCAATGTTTTATCATAAGTACCTTGATTGAGTTTTAAAGGTTTTCTCTATGGCATTCGTGATTGTGGAAGTACTTTAAAGAACTCCTGCCTCTATGTGATAAAATGATTTCAAATATCCAAAGCACATGTTGAAGGGGAGAATTTACCAAGAAAATCAAATGGATTTTTCTATGGAAATTGTGATCAAGAAATTATTTCAAAGAACTCTTGCATCCATGTGCTAAACAATTTCAAAATCTTATGCACATGTTGAGGGGGTGCATTTCTAAATGATCAAAACAATTAAGGTACAAAATGCTTTGATATTATATCACAAGTACCTTGATTGATTTTCAAATGATTTTTCAATTGGTTTCATGGAAGAATGAACTGTACCAAAAGACCGACCATTTTCCTTTATGTATGGAGTTATAAGGGTGGTTAGGTTAGGTATTCGTTCCCACGATCCCGCTAGAACCGGAGGGATCTACCCAGGGACAATCCACTAGATAGTGTAGAAGTCCTTAGGTATAATGAAAGAAAGAGAAAAGTGAGAAACGGGAAGTGTGCGGACTGAGGCTGAGCTAGTACTGGAATAAACCCAACAAGGTTCTAGTTATTAAGTCTCGGTAAGCACTGAAGGGGTTGAAGAATGAAAAAGAAATGAATGAGAAAAGGGTGAAAAGAAATAGCCCTCCATTAATTCAACCTTAGGGCAAAAACCGGGTTCAATACATTTGCTATTGGTGGTTACTAAGGTAACACTGGTATTAAAGACAAGACGTCATGGACCCAGTGACGCGCTGCACTAAACTTCCCAAGCTACTCAAGTTCCTCTTAAAAGGACTTATTTCATTCTCACGGGGAACCTACATAATCTATCGACTTTCTCTTAGAGACTGATGATATTGAAGAAGGAGACGCTCTCCCTAGTCTCCAGCATAGGAACCAAATGTGCACAATTGAGTCTAGAGCCAAGAGATCATCCATAATATCTCATTAGGACACAAAATTAATGAAGACTTGCTGTTTCACACAATGTGGAAAGTAAGTATATAGTAAGAGTCCTACGCATTATCCTTGTGGTATTGCCAGAAAATCTGAGTGATATGTTAAATATTCACGATGAAGATGGAAATCCTTTTAGAGCCAACATCAAACAAGCTCTTGGTGGGTGACATGTGAGATCTTTCCAAAAGATCAAGCTTGTGACAACTGGATAGAAATAATGGGGCGATTCATTCTTGAATCAACCTTGGTCCAGGAAATGAATTGACAAATGCTTTTGAAAAACCGTTCGATGTGCAAATCTTCTTTTCTCTAGCACATCGAATGTGTATTCATTTTCAAATTCTAAAAGTATCTCTGATTGAAAAAATACTTTTTGAAAAACCTTTTGATGTGCGAATCTCTTCTTTTCTCTAGCACATCGAATGTGTACTCTTTTCAAATACAAAAATTATTTCTGATTGAAAATTGATCTTTCTCATAAAAACTTCGTCGTATTGCAAAACTCTTTCTTCTAAGCAATACGCGATTGTTTTTCAAATCAATTTTTCATCAATCAGTGAATCTAAATTCGCTGGTTCACTCACTCCGTGTTGTCTTCTCTGAGACGTTCCGGTTTGAGAATGGCTAGAACAGCTGCGAAACCCTGTCAAGGAGATTCTTCGGAATCATACCTGATCGCAGGAAATACTTTTACTGATCAACGGGGAACCGTAGGCCGTGTACCTCAATTCAACGAAAGTGATCAAAGGCACTTTCGTGTGTTTTATTGCTAACTGTTGTTTGCAGGTACATTTGGACGGTTGAAACTGATCAGAAATGAGGAGTCAATCCAAAGCCGCATCCTCACACATCACATTCATCTCTAAAGAAATCATGATAAGTGCATCAACGACTCTGATATTTTCACTTTATGCTTCTGCTACACTGCTGCAAATATCATGAACTAGTAAAGCTTCCGCTACTCTGATGGAAAGATGTCATGATTCAAAAGTATGAGCATGTCGGTCCTAAAGTCACAACATGACATGATGGCAACACAATAAAGGGTGATATAGAGATTTACTATGGCTGATGATCTCAAATAAAGCTCGAAGATCATCAATGATGTGGATCAGTTCAAAGACCTCCACTGAAAGTACAAAATAATCAGACAATGAAGAGTCACTACAAAAGCACAAAGTTTACGGAATTGAAGAATTGAAGTCTACGAGCTCAAGAACAAAGTCAAGAATAGAATGCTAGGATTCGAAATGTAAAACATGGGGTGACCTCCCTTAGGGGGAGATTGTTAGGAATTGGAAATTCCATAGTGAAGTGTCGGTCACCCCAAATATTATCTAGCATAAGTTAGCTCGTAGACATATCGTTAGTTACGCTATTTATCTGTTTATTATTTAGTTATTAGTTTAGTTTAGCGTAGTGTAACATCGTGGAGGAAGGACGGGTCTTTACCCACTATATGCCTGATCCACAGTCCGATAGGAGGAGGTAGTATTTGTAACTATAAATACCCCTTCCATCCATGGAAGGGGTGGTGCTTCTCATAATCTAACCTTTCATATTTTACAAAGCAAGTCTCTAACAAGAAACACCCTCTCATCTCTTTCTCTCTCAAATGGCTAACATGTATTTCCATCATCCAAGACCACCCGAATCATCTACACAATAATATGTATGATCCTACAGTATTATTGGCCAACAATGCACAAAGACGCCAGGGAACTTATACGGAAATGTAAAGATTGCCAAGTTCATCATCCGATGCCAAAAAACCCGCAGCAAAACCATACCTTGATCACCTCACCTTGGCCCTTTTACAAGTGGGGCCTGGACATCTGTGGCCCTTTCCCGGAAGGGCCAGGCAAGGTCAAGTTCATGATCGTGGGAATTGACTATTTCACAAAATGGATCGAGGCTAAACCTCTGGCCACCATCACAGGTAGAAAAGTTAAGAAGTTTGTTAGGGACAACATCATTTGTCGATTTGGTCTGCCGGGGGAAATAGTATCAGATAAAGGAAAACAGTTTCGTGAAAATATGTTTAAGGACTGGTGTGAAAAGCTCAATATTAAACAACGTTTCCCATCTGTCAAACATCCGCAGGCAAATGGATTGGTGGAGAGTGCGAACAAGAGCTTGGGGGATGGCATCAAGGCAAGGTTGGAGAGAGGCAGCAAGGATTGGATAGAAGAGGTGTCGCATGTGCTGTGGGCTCACAAAACCATGATTAAGACCAGTAATGGGGAAAGCCCGTTTTCCCTCACATATGGAACATAAGTGGTCATCCCTGTAGAAATTGGAATGCCAAGCATCCGATGCACACCCGTGAACCAAGTCTCCAACGACCAGGACGTCCTCCTGAACCTGGACCTCTTGGAAGAAAAGAAGGAAGCCGCGGCTATTGAAAAGGCACACAACAAGGCTAGGATAGTAAAGTATTACAACGCCAAAGTCCGAGGCATGGCGTTCAGGACCGTAGAATTCGTCTACCGCTGTAACGAGGGTAGTCGGGTGGAAGACATAGGAACACTGGGTCCTAAGTGGGAAGGACCGTATGAAGTAGTAGAGGCACTAGGGAACAGAGCGTACATGCTCAGAGGACCAAACGGAGAATCACTTCCGCGGACGTGGAATGTCCGCAACTTGAAAAAGTGCTATGTGTAAGTAAAAACCTGTCATCCCCGCCTTTTGTAGTTGATCACGGACCATATCCGGACAACGGGGAAAGTAGTTTAAATTTCTGTCTTTAGTTTTTCTTGTATCATTTTTAGTTATTAATGAAATGTGGGGCCTGGCTCGCTTCACAAATTTTCCAAAACAAGTCTATTTATGATTTCATAATATTATTGCGCATCCGCGACACATATGTCACATACCCAAAACAAGGATGAGCAACCTCATAATTGACTCAGGCATGTAAGAGGTATTGCAAACCCATTGACCAACTTATATTACACCTGGATTACAAAGTACAGACACAAAAGGGTACAAAACAAAGCCCGAATTATCCAACCCCGACAATCAACCAAACATATGTATGTGATCCAAGCATAAAACATGTATTATCATTAAGTCAAAAAGTTTTTACATATACACGGGGGCATACCCCCAGATTACAAAAGGGAATAACACTAAGAGGACCACACCCCCAGATCCCCGCCTAACAATGTGCAACGAAGGCACGACCAAAAGAATAAGTAAGTAACAAGCTTCACAAAGGTTTAAAGGGCGGCCTAGTCTAAATGCCGCCCGTGGAAAACAGACACTCTAAGCATCCCCGACGTGATCCAATATCTCCATGTCAAACATATCATCATGAGTTTGTTCTTCTTCCCCGGTTGGACCCGTAAGAGGAGCAGACGGAGTTGGCCCTGGGGAAACGATGACCATGGAAGGCTCCGCGGACGGGTTGACCTGATGAACAACGGTAGAAACCGCCAAATCCGGGTTCCCAAAACCAAACTCCTTGCCATGGAGGCGACTTTTCCTCTCTTTACGCCGCAATAGCCCGCGGTCGCCCTGTGATAGCTTGGAGTAAATAATTGGGAAGTATAACCTCCTCCGCGGTAGGGCAGCTGAACATGAACTCCCTTGATCCACTAGGCCGCTCCTCTTGCAAAACCAGTTTAGCCATTAGATACTCAAGAAGAGTGTCCTTGCAAGCTTCTAGTGAATCAAGCAAGGGAAAAGGAACATCACTCAGCCGCATGACTGACTCGCGGTAACGTACCTTAGACTCGGGATCATAGGCCTTGTTCTTTTCCAACTTAGTACCCGCGACCCCATGCACAACCCCGGCCTCCAAACCCGGCCTCAGTCCCTCCGCTATAGCCTTACTGATGCAGTCACCTAGGCGAGTCTGCAATTCCTTAGACTGTTTAAATGCAATCTATGCCCTGCGAAAACCATGCCCAACAACCCACCTATTACCCTCGACCGCAAGCAGAGTGCTCGGGAACAACTCTTCATCAAAATCGCGGTTAAAATCCACCAACCTCTTATCTAACCTCTCCAAATGCCTGTCATATTTCCTCCGGACCTCCTCCTCACATGCCTTTAATTTCTCACCAAACAGCCCTACCTTCTTAACCTGCACCTTCAAATCATCACAAACAGTAGACAAACCAGCGACTTGACCCTTGAGCTCTGCGTTGTTAGCGGTTAGTGTAGCCAGTTGTTGATCCTTGGGAGCAATCATGCCCTCCAGCTGGGCCACACGGTCGCGGAGCCTCTTTACCTCCGCAGACTCAGACTCTAACACCCCAACACGCTCGCGAAGGCCCTTTGCCTCCGTAGCTTCCACCTCCAGCTCCTTTACCCTTTCCTTCAAACTGGCTACCCGCTTCTCCCCCCTTTCCAACTTCTTGTTCAACTTTGAAGTTTGGTTCAACTCAAACTCCAGCCTCAAGTGCACCTCTGAGGACGTACAAGCTTGCTGCGCAGTAATCACATTGTACTGATCTAGCAACTCCGTATGAGGCATATTTTGCAGCACAGATAGATAACCGGGAGTAGAATAATTATCCACCAAACTCTGACAAATCCAAAGGGTCATCCATGCGGAACTCATTGGTTGGGAGACACCTCGGAACATAAGTATTATTCGCCTCTGCAGTATCCACAGACATTGACTGGTAGAAGTCCTCGTCAGATGCCGTGGGGCGGTGAGCCAAAAACTCCGGTGGAGGCGACTCCGCCTCGAAACCACTCTCTTGATGCACTAGTGGTGGCTGAGATGGGCCGGACATATCCAGAGGCACACTGGTGGAGATCTTAGAAGCAGTGTCAAGATCCGGTTGCTGGCGGGGAGAAGCTTCAGAAGAAGCAATAACAGGCTCCAGATGCTTAGGTCCAGAATCAGACTCATCGTGAAGCTCCACGACCGGGATGGGCCTCGAGGCCGTACTCCCTGCATAATAAAGACACTTATGTTAATAATAAAAAAAAGAAGAAACAGAGGAATACAATCACAATGGGACGCGGCTTACCAATGGTAGCTCCTGAGTCCTGCTCCGGCACAGGAACAATCCTTTTTTTCTCCGCCTGCTTGGTAGGTACATGAAGCCTAACCCTTTTCTTCCCAGCAGCCTTGTTAGCCTTGGCAGCCTCAACAGAGTCAACGATGGTTTCCTGGACCAAGGTGATAAGGTTCTCTGACGGCTCTATAACACACCCTGCCGTCACCTCTTGCAAGGTCTTCTCACCCGGCCGCAAGATCCTCTCCCCGGACTCCACAGCAAACGGGTCCGGTTGATATATGAAAGCAAAAATATCCATCTCTTCAAACGAAAAGGACAACCGGTTAAATACTGAGGAAAACTAGAAGGGGGGGATTGAATAGTTTTAAACTCTTTAGATCGACTTATGTCAATCTAGTTGAACGTGTGTGTTGGATGTTGATAGACAAGCGTATAGATAAATAAAAGCTAAGATAAAGAGTAAGAAGCACAAAACCACAACGCGAGTATTTATAGTTGTTCGGCTACAAGGACACCTTCTTGGCCCTACTCCACTCCCTGAGTCACCTACTCGAGAGTTCGTAATCACTACACAACACAAAACTCCTTGTAGCGGAGAAGCCTTCACAACGTCACCTACTCTTTATCTGGTACAAGGCTAGACACCGGGTTCTTCCACGAGGTAGAACCAAACCTATCACTACGTCGCCTACACTTTATCTGGTACAAGGCTAGATACCGAGTTCCATTTACAAAGGTGGAACTACAACCCAACACTACGCAACTCCTATCCCAAAGGAGATCTACTACTTATGACAACATCAACAAGGATATCAATATCCTTTGACCTAATACAAATCTATCTTGTACATCGACACACCATATCGAATGTACACCTTAGGCACCTTTCACTAATGCCTTTGACTCGACTTCTAGGCACCCTTCACTAATGCCTTGTGACTTGACTTCTAAGCACCTTTCACTAATGCCTTTTGACTTGACTTCTAGGCACCTTTCACTAATGCCTTCAACACGGACTTTCAACACCTTTCACTAATGCCTTTACTTTGACTCTTCAACACTTGTCACTAATGTCTTTATCTTGACCCTTTAGACATCTTTCAACTATGTCTTTGACATTACACTTCTAATGAGAAAGAGAAGAACTATCAACAAGATACCATTAGTAGTCTTGATAATGACGAAGCTAGGAAACTCATGGACTTGAGCTTGCTCGACTACAAGAGGTGGTGATCTTGCCTTTAAGAGGAACCTAGAGAATTACGCAAACACAGAACTACATAGAAAGATCACCTGGATCTGTGGTTATAGAGTTTACAACACAAAGAGAAAATATGTGTGAAAGGGGTGAGTTAAAATGAAGAAATGGCTCACTATTTATAGAAAAACTTATGCTACTGTTCTACAGATCCCACGGATCCCTTACTTGAGGGATCCATCCAGTGTAAACTGGGGGAACCGTGGGACGCTCCTCTTTGCCCATGGGTTTTGGGTCATGGGTCATGGGTTATGGGTTATGGGTTATGGGTCCTAGACTTTGGACCATGGGTATCCAAGTAGATATAATGTATCTAGTAGGTGCAATGCATCTAGTCCATGGGTCATGGGTTAACTTCATGGGTCATGGATAATACCCATTTATGACTTATGCATGATGTCATGCAATGGATTATGGGTTATGCTCCATGGGTATGGGTCATGGACTTTGGGTTATACCCAACTACATTGAATGTATTTGGTCAATGGGTCAAATACTTAAACTTCTACCCATTATATTACCCATTATAATACATACTAATTATGTATATATCTACCCAATATGTAAACACTAGTTGTTGTACATATGTATTACTAAATCATGAAAACACTATTACTTGTTTAGTGTTTTATGTGAAAAAATAAGTGTGTTAGTAAACTATTGCCTCAAACCATTTACGTATTTTCTTTGTTTCGTTAAAATAATCTTACGTTTGTTATCGACAAAACACTAGAAGATCGTAAAATATAAATAAACATTTTACGGCTTATTTTTATTAATAATCTCCCCCTTTTTATTGATGACAAAACATAAGATTATTTTAAGGAAAAACTAAAATTCGTAAAAGTTTGAATAGGAGTTTTTACTCTCTTCTCCCCCTTTTTGTCGAAACAAAAAGAGCGTCGAAAAAAACTAACACCTTGTTTTAAGAAAAACATGTGAAAGAAAAAGTAATAAAATAGAGAGTAAGTAAGGAGAAGTATTCTCAACTTAGCTCCCCCTTGACGAGTCCATCTCTTTGTGAGGTCGTCAAGTAAGAAGAAATACTAAACTAGTGCATTGCAACTATGTTTGCAAATGGTTTCGTCTTTGTGACGAATATGCTCCCCCTTGATGATTGCAACTTTGTAAGGAGGACGTCATGTAATGTAATCCTAATGTGAATTATATTGCAAATGATTTTGCAATTTATCGCTTTGACACGAAACTCCCCCTAGCTTAGGGTGTCAAAGTCTTCATGTGTATATTGAAAATCTACAAAACAAAGGTTAGAAAACAAGCATATAATGCATAATTTCCTGCAAATAAGACTCAAGTTAGTAGTAAATAAGTCTTCTGTTGCACGAATCCCACGATTCCCTCATTGGAGAATCCGTCTAGGAAAAACTGAGGGATCCGTATGTCTGAAAGCTTAAGACAGCAATGGTGATGTAACAAGTGATGTTAACATCAAAATGAGATATGTATTGAGGCATCAAGCAAATTTTCAAGACAATATGGCATATAACATGTAATTACATTCAATAAAACATACGAGAAATGATCTACATATCTCTAAAACAGACGAGAAATGATTTAAACATGAAATATGATTCCTAAACTATCTAAGATAAGCTTAAGACTAGGACACCACTTGAATCCTTAAACTCAAGGTTGTTTGGGTTTGTTGATCTTGTCGAAACATTCGAGGAGGTGATAAAATATGAAACGTTGATCTTCACGTACTTCATGTATCAAAATTTCAACATGTTGACAATGATAACAATCTTTGTCATGACTAGGAAATGGTGGTGGTAGAAAAGAAATGACTTAAGATGGAAGGTTTGGTTGAGATTCCACAAAAGAAGGAGGAATATGTGGAGGCGATTCAACCATATGTGATGAGGATGGTGGTAGAGAGGTATCTGCTTCTATGTGACTGGGTGGTTGACTTTGATGATTCCTCATGATCCAAAAGTGACTATTTGAGGGTGATGAAGAAAAAGATGTCGGGGCAAGTGTTGATTCAACACCTTGATTTTGTTGCTCTATTCTTTCCATTGAGAATGTTGGCAATGGTGGAGGATGATATGGCCTAGGAGGCAAGTCCTCTAGATTAAAGAGGTGTGATGATGAGAGTGAAGTGGTGAATGATATGGCTCTATGCACTAAGGGTGATGGTTTAGTGGAAATAGAAGTGTTTGGTTTAGGGGGTATAGTGGAGTTTGGAATTGGTAGTTTAGTGGGAACAATCCTTTTGGGGATTGGTTTGATAGGTTGAGGGGAGATCCTAGCATTTGTGGATTTAACGGGAGAATATTCGGTTGAAGAAATTTCGTGAACAACACGAGCAAGTTACTTGGGTGGTCCTTTGGTGGATGAGTTACCACTATGAGCTTTACTCATGATGAGATGATAAAAAATGGGGTTATAAGAGTTTCTAAATGCTGAGAATGAGGATGTAGATGATGACTTTAGGAGTCTTAACACGATGGTTTATAAGGGGGAGGATTTGGCAAGTGCATTCAAGACTTAAGCCACTAAGATCCTTTGGAATGTGATGATTTGCATGCACAAGAGTCAACTTCAGAGTTGTACTGATCTAGGAGTTTAATTATAAAAAAATGGAGTGTTCAAGTTAGCAAGGAGAGCTTGAAATGATAGTTTTAGCTAGAGTTTGGATGAATCTGTCACCCGGATCCCACGGTTCCCTCCAATGAGGGATCCGTCTAGGCTAATCTTAGGGATCCGGCTCAAAGCAGCTAAGAAAGGAGAAAAATGATGTTTGTAAGGTCTAATACCTATACCTCTTGAGTTTTTCAGTCTTCCTAAGTGTCTTAAATGAAGGGGTACTTAAATGATCAAGGGCAATGAATGAAGGTAGCTAATGATTGCCTTTTATGGAAGAAAATGGAACTTTATGAGTACCAATGAATGACCAAAGATGACACTAGAAAATTTGAGAGTGTAAAGTGGAGCTAAATGATCCTAGAGACCAGATAAAACTAGATGACTAAAAGAAATGAAAAACTAGTATTTGACCCATTTTGAGGTAGAGATGACTAAAATCAATTTGCTAAAATTGAGAGGTTTATAAAACTAGATGAGTTGACATGTGAGAGATGATGTGTGAGTATAGGAGCGGAAGAATGATGAGATTTTGGTGAAATGATAAATCGAAAAGCACCTTGAGTGTGATCCTAAATGAGCTATGAGTGAGTGTGATGCTTACTGAGCTTGAGGAAGACTTAAGTGGTCCCAAGGTATTATGTTTAGCTAGTGTGAAGTATTCTAAGGACATGGTTTGATGTATAAAGTTAGCAACTGCATTTCTGTTTGCCCGGATCCCACGGTTCCCTAAGTGGAGGGATCCGTCTAGTACAAAGTGAGGGATCCGTCTCCTGCTAAACAGTACCTTCACATAAGGTATGAAAAAGTTGCACAAGGTATCGTATTTCAAAGCTAGTGTTTTCTAAGAAGTTTGAACAACTATATAAACGAGACATCAAATGTTAGATGTTTCATTTAATGAGAAAAATCACATTATAATGATAAAAGATGAAATCTAAGGATTGAGCCTATTTGGAAAGAAAACTACATTTCTTGAGCGTTTTCGCTAGATGGATCATCAAATGGATGATGAGTATTTTTCGATTCAGAGATGAAGAAATACTTGATGAGGGATGTGTTTAGAGGTTCCATCATCTTATTCACGAGTACGTACAACCGACTTTGAAATTGAGGGTGGAAGTACATGATGTGATGATAAAGGCGTGTCAAGAACATTCCATAATGGATTAGTTTGTTCTTGTTGCCTTGAAGGTTTACAATTCTCCTTGCGAAGAAATAGGCGGGATTGTATGGTTGTTGTGTTAGCAAACAATACATTATGTGAGCACAACAAGCGGGAAGGATTTCTTGATTTCCCCTAAGACTCCAAGCATTTTCACATAGGATGAGTGCGAGAGGTTTAAACTCATCTCGGATATCCCGTGTATAGATTATGTTTGGATTAGAGTAATAGGGCCGAGGTTTGCATAACATGCGAGTCAAGTCTTGAGGGGAAGGTATGTGTGAACCATATGGACTATTTTCTTCACGATAGTTGAAGAGAGAATTAAGAGACCAATCTTCAGTGAAGGCACATTGTCCATGATTTGGAATTCGGAGAATGTGTGCAAATTGCCCAAGGGTTAAAATAAACTTTTGGTTTTTGATCCAAAACCAAAGAGATAGAGATCGATCCTTGTTACCAACGAGTTCAACTTGACGGAAGAAATCCAATACAAACCTTGGACAAATTTTCTTGTTAATTTCGAGAAGGCCTTCTAGTCCTATGGTTCGGAAAGAGGTATTGATACCTTCTTCGTATAGTAGAGGTGTGTCGACAATACGTCCTTCATGGAATTGACGAGTTTCAAGATTATTAAACCCACGGACATGATTGCCAGGTGTGTTGGGCTCAAGAGAAATGTTAGGAATGTAGACATAAGTGAGTGAAAAGTCAAACTCATACTCATGAGACATGACGAGACCTATGGAAGTGAAAAGAATATGATGAGATGCATTAAAGCAAAAAGGATGATCACCTAACGTTTTTACTAGATTTCTATTAACAATAACAATTAACTCACTTAGTATTTAACATTCTAGTGGGATTTATCTTTTTAAGATGAAAACTATTTTATATTGCATGAGAATCTGTTTCCCAGTTCCACGGTTCTCACGGTTCCCTTCCAAGAGGGATCCGGCTAGTAGAACTATAGGGATCCGTGGATCTGTAGTGACAGAAAAGATTTTGACAAAAAAATAGGTTTTTGCATCTTATAGGTTTATAAAAAGAAATGTATTTTAGCCAATATTTACTTAGTTAAGCATGCATTGTTGGTTTCTAAGGTATCTCAAGGCCAAATGTACGAAGGACAAAAAGTAGAAGAAATGACAAACACATTATGAAAAATAAATTAGATAAACCAAAACATTAGTAATATTTTATTTCAATGCTAAGAATGATACAAAGGATTGGGTATACAACACCAATGTAGATTAACAACACAAATTACATGTCTCCATAAGAAAACTTGATCATGGGGAACACAAGAGCGATGAGTGTCAAGACGATGATCACGAAGGCAATGTAAACCATGATGATAAAGTTTTTCTTTGGTTTTTATTTGAGATGGGATGAGATGAGAAGGAAGATGAAGTTTGAATGAGAGGTAATTTTTGAAAGTGGAAGATTTGAAAAAACGAGGGTTTGGTGGAGTTGACGATCGGAGGAGGTATTTATGGGGAAGGAGGAATTTTTGAGATTTGTGTTTTGTTTTATTATTAGAAATATTTGATTTTTGGATTAAGTAAAATAAGACACATGTTTATAAAACTAGACTATAAACGGAAGAGTAACACGTATACAAGAAAAGCTTCCTAACGAAATTACGTATAATGAATGAGTATGTGAAGAAAGAAAATAATTATATAAGTTCCTATGCAAGCATACTTATTCTTAAGCTAATGTTATTTAAAGATAAGTAGGAAGTCATACCTCTAATGCAATTATGAGTGTCTTTCTTTTGACAAGAAAAATGTCAATAGACAGCTCCGATTCCTTCGTGATTAAGATACCTTCTTAGGGAAGGTAATCTTGTTACCAAGTAATTCCTATGGCTTGATAAACATGAGCTTTAACTAAGCAAAATGACAAAAAATGTTAGTGCAATTTAGTAAGATAAATTAAGAAAAAAAAACATTGTTCTCATCTAATCAACATCCTATAAAAGTGTTTTTAAGACATGGTGTTTGTTTTTGTAAAAGACATTCTTTGTAGTTTTCAATTATACACGGATCGTATCAAGTTTTTAAAGTACAACATACTCTAAGAAACTTAGTAACGAAGCTCTGATGCCAATTGTGGAAAATTAGAAGGGGGGGGGGTTGAATAGTTTTACCGATTAAAATTTGGTTTTAAATAATTTATATCGCTTATGTCAATCTAGTTGAACGTGTGTGTTGTATGTTGATCGACAAGCGTATAGATAAATAAAAGCTAAGATAAAGAGTAAGAAGCACAAAACCACAACGCGATTATTTATAGTGGTTCGGCTACAAGGACACCTTCCTTGCCCTACTCCACTCCCCGAGTCACCTACTCGAGAGTTCTTAATCACTACACAACTCAAAACTCCTTGTGGTGGAGAAGCCTTCACAACATCGCCTACTCTTTATCTAGTACAAGGCTAGACACCGGGTTCTTCCACGAGATAGAACCAAACCTATCACTACGTCACCTACACTTTATCCGGTACAAGGCTAGATACCGAGTTCCATTTACAAAGGTGGAACTACTACCCAACACTACGCAACTCCTATCCCAAAGGAGATCTACTCCTTATGACAACATTAACAAGGATATCAATATCCTTTGACCCAATACAAATCTATCTTGTACATCGACACACCATATCGAATGTACACCTTAAGCACCTTTAACTAATGCCTTTGACTCGACTTCTAGGCACCCTTCACTAATGCCTTGTGACTTGACTTCCATGCACCGTTGACTAATGCCTTTTGACTTGACTTCTAGGTACCTTTCACTAATGCCTTCAACACGGACTTTCGGCACCTTTCACTAATGCCTTTACTTTGACTCTTCGACACTTTTCACTAATGTCTTTGTCTTGACCCTTTAGACATCTTTCAACTATGTCTTCGACACTACACTTCTAATGAGAAAGAGAAGAACTATCAACAAGATACCATTAGTAGTCTTGATGATGACGAAGCTAGGCAACTCTTGGACTTGAGCTTGCTCGACTTCAAGAGGTGGTGATCTTGCCTTTAAGAGGAACCTAGAGAATCACACAAACACAAAACTACATAGAAAGATCACTTGGATCTGTGGTTAGAGAGTTTACAACATACAGAGAAAATATGTGTGAAAGGGGTGAGTTACAATGAAGAAATGGCTCACTATTTATAGACAAACTATTGCTACTGTTCCACGGATCCCACGGATCCCTTACTTGAGGGATCCATCCAGTGTAAACTGGGGGAACCGTGGGACGCTCCTCTTTGCCCATGGGTTTTGGGTCATGGGTTATGGGTCATGGGTCCTATACTTTGGACCATGGGTATCCAAGTAGATACAATGTATCTAGTAGGTGCAATGCATCTAGCCCATGGGTTAATTCCATGGGTCATGGATAATACCCATTTATGACTTATGCATGATGTCATGCAATGGGTTATGGGTTATGCTCCATGGGTATGGGTCATGGACTTTGGGTTATACCCAACTACATTGAATGTATTTGGTCAATGGGTCAAATACTTACACTTCTACCCATTATATTACTCATTATAATACATACTAATTATGTATATATCTACCCAATATGTAAACACTAGTTGTTGTACATATGTATTACTAAATCATGAAAACATTATTACTTGTTTAGTGTTTTTTGTGAAAACGTAAGTGTGTTAGTAAACTATTGCCTCAAACCATTTACTTATTTTATTTGTTTCATTAAAATAATCTTACGTTTGTTATCGACCAAACACTTGAAGATCGTAAAATATAAATAAACATTTTTACGGCTTATTTGTATTAACAAATACAATAATGGATACATAAAATCTAAGAACAGACACGATAAACCCTAGAAAGAAAACCCACCCTCGTTGTCTGAAACCATAAAGGTAGGACTCGCCGTCACATCATCCCAGGCGTGGCTCACGCCTACTAAACACAAGAACGGCTCCGGATATTTTTTGAAGGGAGCGCGCTTTGTGTCAAGAACGGACAATAACTCAAGATCCACTTCGTCATCTGAAGGAGGTGGATCACGGTCGACAGAGACGTTGTCATTCCAAGGGATAGACAACGGGAAGATGGTGGAATCAACCCAGAAGAAATACTCCTTCTAGTTCTTAACGGAGTCAAGGGGAGCGGTGTGACACACTGGGATAACTAAGGACTTGGGACCCTTCCTTTTCTCTAAGGTCAACCATCCATTATTCATTCTAGAATAATAAAATTTCCTAAACAACGCTACGGTCGGCACGCCACCATGGACGCGACACTAGACCTCGAAGTGACTAATTCTGGCCGTGGCTAAAACGGATAATTGTGACAAATGAATCTGGAAATATTCTAGGACAGAGAAAAGGAATTTTGAAAGAGGAATCCTAAAGTTGCAAAACTCAAAAGATCTGGTATATACACCTATTTTACCCTGGGAAGCATCCCTAATGGTGTCATTAGGACCAGGAAGAAGAGGGTGCACTCTATCAGGGATATTATATTTTGAGCAAAAGGAAACTAAATCTTGTTGGTCTAACTCGCATGTGAAGTCACTAAGGAATTTTTTAGCCATATCAGAAAAAAGGGGGAGGAAAACCTAACCTGAAGGAAAGAAGGATAGGAAAAAAGCCGGTATTATCTTTTTTACTCTCGAGGATGAAGAAGCAACAATAGTCAAAGAGGTAAAAAGTGACCGGTATTTATACTCTTCCAAAAGAAAGATAACCGCCCATCAGACGAAAGAGAGGAAACCATGTACCCGATCAATATCCAACGGCTCAGAATCATATGGGTCAACGGATGAGATGAGAGCAGCCAAAACGTCACATCAGTCAGAAAAAACTCGGTCAAAAAACGACTCACGAATTTTAAAGGAACAGCTGTAACGCCTATCCACTAAGTAGTGGAATACAAAGTCAGCACCAGCAATGATAACCCGCGGCATAAGCAACCGCGGAAGATAAGCATGACCTAGTCTAGAACGCTTGTTCCTAGCCAACAAGTATACTAGACTGGGGGGACTTGATCGGGTGTATGGTATCCCCGGACATACAGAAGAAGTGGACCCAGCCCCAGAACATGACCCACTGGTCTAGACTTATCCGGACGCTGTCCATCAGCACAGCACCTAGACGGGGATGTCAAACCGCGGATGAACGGTGCATCCGGAGGAGATCCCAACCGCGACCCAACTAAAGAGTAAGGAATCTTACATGGAAACAAGGTACTGTCACCACCGTACCTAAAAAGGGAAAGGGCGATTGATTACCGCCCAAAACTATCGCTGTCACAACAATAAGACAACCCCTGGGTTGACTTACGTCATTCCCCACTCACAAACTGTCGCTCTCATGACCCGTAACCATGAGAACACGACAAGAGGGTCCAACATATAAATAGGGACCCTCGCCGACATTCAGACGGTAACTAACACACACTCTTGTGGAAAACTAGAAGGGGGGTTGAATAGTTTTACCAATTTAAAACTTCCTTTTAGATATTTAGATCGACTTATGTCAATCTATTTGGTTGTTTATGTTGGACATTGATAGATAGATATATAAACGTGTAATCAAAGATAAAGAGTAAGAAGCACATCACCACGACACAAGTATTTATAGTGGTTCGGCTACAAGGACACCTTTCTTGCCCTACTCCACTCCCCGAGTCACCTACTCGAGAGTTCGTAAACACTACACCAACTCCTTATGGCGGAGAAGCGTTCACAACGTCGCTTAACCTTTTTACGGTACAAAGCTAAATACCGAGTTCCTTCACACCAAGGCGAACCACACCTAACACAACGTCGCCTTTAAGAGGAACCTAGAAGATCACACAAAAACAAAATACAAACTACATAGATCTCTTGGATCTGAGGTTAGAGGGTTATAATACTTGGGGAAGTATGTGTGTAAAGTTTTGTTTAGAAAGGAAGAAATGACTCTCTATTTATAGAGAAAGTTCTCTACTGTTCCCCGGATCCCTCCCACAAGGGATCCGGCTAGCATAAAGCCAGGGATCCGTGGAACGCTCCTCTTTGCCCATGGGTATTTTTGGTTATGGGTCATGGGTCATGGGTTATGGGTTGATCCATGGTTTTCTTTCTAGATACAATGTATCTCAAGGATACAATGAACTTGGTTAAGTGGTATATATAAAACCATAGGTTATGGGTCAATACCATATGCTAGTTTTTACCCATTTGGTATATACTTGTTTTTTACCCATTTTAGTATTATTAGTTTAAGTATATGTTAACCCAATATGTAAACACTAGTTGTTGTACATATGTATCTAAATCATAAAATCACTTATACTTGTTTTAGTGTTTTATGCGAAAACGTAAGTGTGTTAGGAAACTATTGACTCAAACTATTTACGTATTCTATTTGTTTCGTTAAAATGATTTTACGTTTGTTATCGAAAAAACATTAGAAGATCGTAAAATATAAATAAACGTTTTTATGGCTTATTTGTATTAACAATCTCCCCCTTTTTGTTGATGACAAAACATAAAATTATTTTAAGGAAAAGCTAAAATTCGTAAAAGTTTGAATTTGTAGTTTTTACTTTCTTTTCCCCCTTTTTGTCGAAACAAAAAGTGTTAAAAGGAACCAACACAATTTTTTTAAGAAAAATATGTGAAAATGTAAAGAGAGCAAGTGACGGAAATGGTACTCGTCTTAACTCCCCCTTGACGAGTCCATCCCTTTGAGAGGGCGTCAAGTACATGACGTAAAATAAACTAATTGTGTTTGCAAATATGTTTGCAAATGGTTCGTCTAAGTGACGAAAATGTGCTCCCCCTAGAAGATTGCAAAGTTGCAATGGGGTGTCGTGAAGTGTAATCCAAAATTGGATTAAGTTGCAAATGTTTTTGCAATATCGTTTGACACAAAGCTCCCCCTAGCTTTATGGTGTCAAAATCTTCATGTGTATTTTGAAAATCTACAAAGTAAAGGTTAGAAAACAAGAGTATAGTGCATAATTTCCTGCAAATAAAACTCAAGTTAGTAGAAATTTGTGCTTCTGTACCACGGATCCCACGGTTCCCTTCTTGGATGGATCCATCTAGGCATTTTGGAGGGATCCGACTATCTGGTGACAGTTTCTTCAGTAGTGAAGATGTGTCAATCAATGCTAATCAAGAGATGATATATTTGTGAAATAACAAACACAACGCACAAAATAATCATAGCATATAAATATTCATTCAATAAAACAAGAGATAACCAAACAAATCTCTAAAACTAAGAGAATGAACTAGCACATACAAGTACCACTAAATACTAACTAGTTACTAGACTTAAAACACTACAATGTGCTTGAGTCTAGGGATGAGTGGACTTGTTGATTTGATCCAACTTTGCAAGAAGATGATTAAACATGAAATGTATCTCATTTCATGCTTCTTGAACAAGTCCTTGAGTGTTTAGACATTTTGGACAATTATTGTCTTGGTTTGGACCCGGAGGTAAATGAATATTTTGAGGAGGCTCTATGTGTGATTGTGGGTCTTCATTTTGAGAAGTAGGAAGAGGTTCTAAAAATGAGGGTGGTAATGGAACTTCTTCCATATGATCAAGGTTATTCCTTGTCTCCCATGATGGGCTAGTTGGTGGTTCCCTATTCAATGAAAAGGTTGGTGAATGGGAGGTTCTTAGTGGTGAATGATCCAATGAGTAGATGTTTGGGTGAGGGAGAGGCTCATTCAAGGAGTGTAGTCCATGCTTAATGAATGAGGGTTGTGATGGCTTGCTAGAACTAGTCAAGTTTGGTTTTGAACTAGATGATCCTTTGTCTAGTCCGAACGGTTTGATGCTAATCCTTGCGGTTCTCTTAGCCTTTGTTGGATGAGTTTGATGAGATGGGGTTCTAGTATCATTATCTCTAATGGGGGATGTTTCGGTGGAAGATATTTCATGGATCATTTGACCCTTTCTTTTGGATGATCCTAAGGTTGAGGAGTTGTTGCTAAGAGACTTAGTCATGGTGATGATGATGCTAATTGTGAGCTTCTAATTTCTGATTTTTGAAAGGTGAGTGAGGATGGTGCCTTAAACCTAAGGTTGTTTGGTTTATAAAGGATAATTTGAATTAGGAAATTAAGTTCTTGGCCACTTATAGGACTAAGCATGCTCTTAATGTTTGATCAGCTCTAGGAGGATAATAAATGAATGCTAAAAGTGGTTAGAGAACCAAAAGGTTATTTGAATTTGAATATGGAAGCTGATTGAGGCTTTCTGCAGCTACGGATCCCGCTGATCCCTCTCAGCAGGGATCCGCCTGGTTAAAGACCAGGGATCCGACTATCAGACAGGTTTTAGGTGAAATGATTATGCTTTTGTAAGGTTTATTATCAATGGATTTTTAGGTTTTGACTTAATTTTGAAGTCTTTAGCTGTTGGATATCTCAAATCCTCAACCATAATAAATGTTGGTGCTTAATGATGGTGCTTAATGATGGTTTTGGGCAAGAAGGTTGACTTTGGGTAGTCTAACTATAAGTTTAACAAGGATACCATTTAATTTGATATGGAGAAATGGTGATAACAAGTCCTAGAAGTCAGATGATGTCCTAAGAGGAATTTACTAAAATCTTTAAAAATAAAAATAAATGAAAAACTAATTTTTGAGCCTAATTTTGAGTCAAAGATGATTGAGATCAATTTGCTAAAATTGAAGGATAGACCAAACTAAGTGCTATCAGACGTGATAGATAATGTGTGAGTGTTGGAGCGGAATTATGGTGAGTTTTAAATAGTTGATAAATCAAAAGTATTTCGAAAATATATCCTAGATAAGCCATGGATGAGAGTGAGGTTTTCAACTATTTGAGGAAGACTTAGTTGGCTCTAGTATCTTATGTTTGACTCGTGTGAGGTGATCTAGTAGACTATTTTGATGTAGGCAGATCTGTACTGCTTATCAGAAGCCACGGATCCCACGGTTCCCTTCTGGGAGGGATTCGGCTAGTTCAAATGCTGGGATCCGCCTACTGCAGATCAGAAGGCTTTCAGCAAATGTGCAATTTTGCACTTCTTAGTAAATGCTTCTCCTAGTTGTTTCTATGGGGACTAAATGCAAGAACACAACTACTATAATGTATAGCAAAGTAGGAAGAGCTAAAATTCCTAAAATGAGTGACGACGACCAATCAAGGGGTCGTAAAATCTCATTTTTCAAATACCTAAGTTAGAGTTGTTTAGTGCCAAGATATGGAGATACCTACATACTACGAGCATAGTTTAAAGTGTTACAAACCATTGTGTGAAATTGTTCATCATACACTTGGGTCCTAAGACCTTACCTCTCTTCTCCTTCCCATCTCGTCATCACCCGTCCTCCACTCTACCTCTTTTTCTTGAAGAAATTGGAAAAGCACTTGAAGATTCCCTTGGTTTGTTGCCATTCGGGTGATGCTCCAGGAACATCCGGCAATTGGTTGATATACTCCAAGGGGTCGATTTCGGTATTTCCGAGTGGGTTGCTACTTCCTTCACCTTCTCTTGGTCTCTCCCTTTCTTCCGAGGAATCCGTGGGTGGGTGAGGCCTCTTGCCATCTACCATAAACCTCGTGGTTCTTCCCTCGGTCAATGGTACCATAACCTTGTTGCAAAAGCTATGATCATAGGTTTGTGGAGAAGGATCTAATGCAAAGATGAATTTAGCAAGACGAGTTAGGAGCATTGCATACGGGAGCACCATCTTGTCCATGCTTCTTACACTTGCCATTCTCTTGACCATGTAGTAGGCAATGTTGAAGCGAGTCTCGGTCACTAGACAATAGATCATGAAGCTTAGACATGCGTTGGGGTGATCCTTGTTTCCTACTAGACACACCACATTCTCCCTTATCACATCTTCCCATTTTCTATACAACGGGTACATCTCCGAGAGCTCCATTTGGAAAGGATCCCTATAGATCACTTTCAACTTCCTAGTAACCCTTGATGGGGATGCTCTTGGCAAAAAAATGGTGTCCCTTACCGTGGTTGCTTCCGGGATTGTTGCGTGATAAATGTCGTGATGATCAACCATAGAGTGTAGCTCCTGCAACGACCATTCATTAGAATACATGCAAACACCATCATATGGAACCCCTATTATTCTTCCAAACTCCTCAAGTGAAAGAGTGTACTCATGTCCATTTATGGTGAATTCAATTGAGATGGACCCATCATCATTTCTAATTATACCCATAGTCTTGTAGAACTCAAGCACAAAGACCGGGCAAATTAGCTCGTTTATATCCAATAAACAATCAAATCCAATAGTTCCAAATACTTCCCTTATGTCGGTATTTGCAAGAAATGATGGATCAACAACTCTACCTTCATGAAAGAGTCTCCTTTCAAGCAACTTAAAGGCTTTCCTATCGTCCGGACTTAATACATTTTTCCTATGGTACACGGGTATGTAGTGAGCGGTGTCTTGGTAATCTTGTTGCTTGTTGCTTGGCATGATGTTCCTAAACAATACAACCACAATGTGGTGTTAATTATAAATAGTAACCTAGAGGGTTTGATCACAATTTTGCTCTCATCATCTTTGTTGAGTTCAAGAAATGTGTTTAATTTGTATTAACAATGTTAATTCTTTGATTTAGATTATCTTAGAAAACAATGTGGTGACAAATTATGATAAACCCATTTGAACCCAACTCTTAAAGATGAAGAAATTGTAATCTTAGAAATCAAGGAATTAAATTAACAATGTAGTGAAGATTGTACTTACACAAGTGATTGTTAAACTTGAGAGGAATGATCAAATTGCTCCTATGAACAGTACCTGAGTTTTTGTCCGTGAGTCTTTGAGGTGAGTATAATTGTGGAACATCCACAGTGATCATTCTTTAGCTTATACTGTCTTCTGTTGCACGGATCCCGCGGATCCCTCTCATTTGAGATCCGGCTAGTATAAGCGGAGGGATCCGGCATGACAGCAAAAGTCAGCTCAAACATTCCTTGATAACTTTGGTTTGGGAGTTCTAAAACGCTTAGTTTTTTGATGTTAAGGCTCTAAAACTTGTGGTTTGAGGTTTTGAAGATTTAATACTATTCCTATTAGACGAGGTTCCCCTTTTTAAGAATTAGTCATAATTCTTGGGAAGCTTTTCAAACATTATAATAAAATCCCATTTTATCGTAATATAAGAAGTTTCACATGGAAATTTATTGACATAGATGAAGTGTCAATAAATCCTTTGTGATGAATAATGATTGAGGTTATCGAATAACCAAGATATCATTATTACGAGTTGGTAATGTAGTCTATACAAATTAGTCGAAGAATACTATTTTGATGATGACTATAATATGGATAACTACTTGAACAATTACTAATAAATCATGCAACTAAGATTTTAATGATAAAAATAAAAGTAAGTAATTAACGATCATACCTTTGCTAAATATTCTTTTTAAGAAAAGAAGTATTTAGATGTTTTGTGATCTTCTTGGAATCTCCAGATTTATGTTGTGAGAATACTAAACATTCTTTTTGCGAAAAGAAATATTTAGATAGATTCTTTATGATCTTCTTGGTAACTCCAAATCCAAGTATGGATAATGCTTAAAAAAATGTTAGAGCATTCTATCATTGTCCAACAATAAACAATATAATGATTTTTTAAAATATGACAAAAAAAATAATCCTTCTTTGTAGTTTTCAAACATACATGGATCGTATCAAGTTTTTAAAGTACAACATACTCTAAGAAACTTGGTAACGAAGCTCTGATGCCAATTGTGGAAAACTAGAAGGGGGGGGGGTTGAATAGTTCTACCAATTTAAAACTTCCTTAGAGATATTTAGATCGACTTATGTCAATCTATTTGGTTGTTTATGTTGGACGTTGATAGATAGATATATAAACGTGTAATGAAAGATAAAGAGTAAGAAGCACATCACCACGACACAAGTATTTATAGTGGTTCGGCTACAAGGACACCTTCCTTACCCTACTCCACTCCCCGAGTCACCTACTCGAGAGTTCGTAAACACTACACCAACTCCTTATTGCGGAGAAGCCTTCACAACGTCACTTAACCTTTTTCCGGTACAAAGCTAAATACCGAGTTCCTTTACACCAAGGTGAACCACACCTAACACAACGTCGCCTACCCTTTATACGGTGCTAGGCTAACCACCGAGTTCTATCACACCAAGGAGAACTAATCCTATCACAACATCGCCTACCCTTTATTAGGTACTAGGCTAAGCACCTAGTTCCATTACTATGGAGGAACTACTACCCTTCACAACACAACACCTAATATCAAGGAGATCCACTCCTTGTTACAACACCATCAAGGATATCACCATCCTTGGAAATAAAACAAATACTTATATGTATAACGATGCACCTCATCGATTATAGGACCTAGGCATTCTTCCCAAATGCTACTTGATTTGTTTCTTCGACATCCTTCACTAATGCCTTTGACACAACGCTTGGCACCCTTCACTAATGCCTTCATCTTGACACTTTTAGCATTCTTCACTAATGCTTTGACACGGACGATAAGCACCTATCACTAATGCTTTCATCTTGACACTTTCGGCATCCTTCACTAATGCCTTCGAACCCAACATCTATGGAGAAAGAAAGAACTATCAACAAGAGAACCTTAGTTGTCTTGATGATGACGAAGCATGGAAACTCATGGACTTGAGCTTGCTCGTCTTCAAGAAGTGGTGATCTCGCCTTTAAGAGGAACCTAGAAGATCACACAAAAAAAAAAGACAAACTACATAGATCTCTTGGATCTGAGGTTAGAGGGTTATAATACTTGGGGAAGTATGTGTGTAAAGTTTTGTTTAGAAAGGAAGAAATGGCTCTCTATTTATAGAGAAAGTTCTCTACTGTTTCCCGGATCCCGCGGATCCCTCCCACAAGGGATCCGGCTAGCACAAAGCCAGGGATCCGTGGAACGCTCCTCTTTGCCCATGAGTATTTTTGGTTATGGGTCATGGGTCATGGGTTATGGGTTGATCCATGGTTTTCTTTCTCGATACAATGTATCTCAAGGATACAATGAACTTGGTTAAGTGGTATATATAAAACCATGGGTTATGGGTCAATACCATATGCTAGTTTTTACCCGTTTGGTATATACTTGTTTTTTACCCATTTTAGTATACTTAGTTTAAGTATATGTTAACCCAATATGTAAACACTAGTTGTTGTACATATGTATCTAAATTATAAAATCACTTATACTTGTTTTAGTGTTTTATGCGAAAACGTAAGTGTGTTAGGAAACTATTGACTCAAACTATTTACGTATTCTATTTGTTTCGTTAAAATAATTTTACGTTTGTTATCGACAAAATATTAGAAGATCGTAAAATATAAATAAACTTTTTTATGGCTTATTTGTATTAACAACTCTCTATCTCTAGAACACTTTATCTCTCTAAATCAATACTTACTCTTACGCTGGAGAATGACCGCGGAAGTCCCTTCCGCGGTGAGGCTAACTGTGTTTTACTTTCTTAGCAGCTACAAGCCAAGACTCTCACTTAATTCAAGACCCATTACCTTAAAAGATAGCTTAAACAAGCCTTTGTGGGGGAAGTGCCCGGATTTGTATTAACAATTGAGTCAACACTTGCTCCGGGTTCCTTTTCGCCGTCTCCATCATATAATCCTATATGGATTATGAGAAATCATCAAAGTCAACCACCCGACCATATGGAAGTTGACACTTCCTTACCACCACCATCATTCTTGGTCCAGGCATTCTCAAATGCACCTCCACCAATCCCTCCATCGTTTGAAGCTCCGCAAGCCGCTTCACTTGATCCTTCGCATCAAGCCATTTTATTTCCTCCACCACCACTACCTAGCCATGACAAAGATTTCTATCATTGTCAACATGTTGAAAGTTTGATACATGAAGTACGAGAAGACCAACGTTTCATGTTCTATCATCTCCTCGAACGTTTCGACGAGATCAAACCTAAACAAAACTTAAGCTAGAAGATTTTAGTGGTGTCCTAGCATCAAGCGTTAGATAGTCTAGAAATTCCTAGTCATGTATTGTCTATTTTCTTATTTTTAGAGTCATGTATATCATAACTCTTGTTTTATTAAATGGAATTACATGCTACTTGTTATTTTTCTGAGAATATGTATTCATATCTCATTTATGAGATAACATTACTTGTTATATCACCCTTGCTGATTTTAGTCATCAGCCAGACGGATCTCTCAATATCGCCTAGACGGATCCCTACTAGGAGGGAACCGTGGGATCCGTGATGTAAGAAAGTTTTTTTTCTAACTTAAATCACATTTGCAGGAAATTGTGAATTATACTTGTTTTCTAACCCTTGTTTTGCAGTTATTCAATTAACACATAAAGAATTTGACATCCTAAAGCTAGGGGGAGCTTGGTGTCAAAACAATATGTTGCAAAATTACTTGCAACCTTTGATTTAAATTTCATGACTTCCCGTTGCAAATATTGCAATCATCTAGGGGGAGCACACCCGTCACATAGACGTAATCTTTTGCATAAGTTAGTTGCAAATGAACTAGATTAGAATTAGTTTCTTGACGCCCTTACTTAGGGATGGACTCATCAAGGGGGAGTAACGACGAGATCCTTTCTCTTTACTTGCTCTCTATTTTTTTTCTTTCCTTTCACATGTTTTTCTTAAAAACGATGTGTTGCTTTCTTTCAAACACTTTTTGTTTCGACAAAAAGGGGGAGAAGAAAGTAAAAACTACAAATTCAAACTTTTACGAATTTTAGCTTTTCCTTAAAATAATCTTATGTTTTGTCATCAACAAAAAGGGGGAGATTGTTAATACAAATAAGCCGTAAAAACGTTTATTTATATTTTACGATCTTCTAATGTTTTGTCGATAACAAAAGTAAGATCATTTTAACGAAACAAATAAAATACGTAAATGGTTTGAACTAATAGTTTTCTAACACACTTACGCTTTCACATAAAACACTAAAACTAGTATAAGTGATTTTATGCTTAAGATATACATATGTACAACAACTAGTGTTTACATATTGGGATAACATATACTTAACTAAGCATATACCAAAATGGGTAAAAACAAGTATATACTAAAATGGGTAAAAAAAAGTATATACTAAATAGGTAAAAACTAGCAAATGGTTTTGACCCATAACCCATGGTTTTATTTATACCACTTAACCAAGTTCATTGTATCCTTAAGATACATTGTATCTAGAAAGAAAACCATGGATCAACCCATAACCCATGACCCATAACCAAAAATACCCATGGGCAAAGAGGAGCGTTCCACGGATCCCTAGCTTTGTGCTAGCCGGATCCCAAGTGGAAGGGATCCGTGGGATCAGGGGAAACAGTAGGATTTTTCCTCTATAAATAGTGAGCCATTTCTTCATTATTTCTCACCCCCTTTCAATACACTTTCTCCCCTAAGTTAAATCTCACTAACCTTAGATCCAAGAGATCTATGTTTGTAGTTTTGTTTTTGTGTGATCTTTTAGGTTCCTCTTAAAGGCAAGATCACCACCTTTGAAGTCGAGCAAGCTCAAGTCCATGAGTTGCCATGCTTCCTCATCATCAAGGCTATTGAAGTCCTCTTGTTGATGATTCCTTTCTTTCTTCAAAGAAGTGTAGTGTTGAAGACATTAGTGAAAGATGTCTCAAGTATCAAGATGAAGATATTAGTGAAGGATATCTATCGTCAATAGCATAAGCACTTGTGGTAGGTGCTTAGAAGTCAAGACAAGAAGCATTAGTGAAAGGTGCTTAGAAGTCAAGACTTGAAGCATTAGTGAAAGGTGCTTAGAAGTGAAGACACAAGACATTAGTGAAAGGTGTCTTGTAGATCTAGTCAAAGGCATTAGTGAAAGGTGCCTTAAATGTACATTCGATATGGTGTGTTTCGATGTACTAGATAGACTAGAATTAGATCCAAAGATATTGATGTCCTTGACGATGTTGTAAAGGAGTAGATCTCCTTTGGGATTAGTCGTTGGTGTAGTGTGGTAGTAGTTCCTCCATTGCAATAGAACTAGGTGCTTAGCCTAGTACCTAATAAAGGGTAGGCGACGTTGTGAAGGTGTAGTTAACCTTGGTGTGAAAGAACTAGGTACTTAGCCTAGTACCTTATAAAGGGTAGGCGACGTTGTGAAGGAATAGTTCTCCTAAGGTGTAAAAGAACTCGGTGGTTAGCCTAGCACCGTATAAAGGGTAGGCGACTTTGTGTTAGGTGTGGTTCGCCTTGGTGTGAAAGAACTCGGTATTTAGCTTTGTACCGGAAAAAGGTTAAGCGACGTTGTGAAGGCTTCTCCGCCATAAGGAGATTGGTGTAGTGTTTACAAACTCTCGAGTAGGTGACTCGGGGAGTGGAGTAGGGCAAGGAAGGTGTCCTTGTAGCCGAACCACTATAAATACTTGCGTTGTGGTTTTGTGCTTCTTACTCTTATCTTTTCATTACATATCCTTATATGCTTGTTTATCAACATCCAACACACACAACCAAATAGATTGACATAAGTCGATCTAAATAGTTTAAAAGGAAGTTTTAATTCGTAAAACTATTCAACCCCCCCTTCTACTTTTCCACACTATGTTATGAAACTAGTCGTGTAACACTAATCCTATTTCTAAATGATCATTGAAATTTTGCGTCTGTTATGAAGTTTTACTTTTCAGCTTTTTAAATATTAGGGCCCCGTTTGGTTTGTGATGTTTGCTTATGGGGGATTGGGTTCAAAGTAAAATAGTTAATTTAGTTCAAGTAAATGGGGCTAAAAAATGAGACTCAGACCTTTAATGAGGGCATAGCCGAATCCTTAGGTGGTTGCCCGGTATAAACACTGACACACCTTTTTTTTTTTCCTGTCGTTCCTCTTTTGTTTTATGCTAGTGACTTCTTTTCCTAATATATATTTTATTTAAAATATTATAGTTTATTGCTTTATAAATAGGCCCCATCTATTATTTATTATATTTATTAATAAATAAACAATTCTAAGTTTTATCTCCACGTAGAAAACAAACAACTTTTACACTTTTTGTCTCATACATTAAATCAAAATCCAAATTCTAATCCAAATCAAAATCAAAATCCTAAAGCTAAACCATCTACAAACCAAACGGGCCTTTAGTATTTTCATGGCTATAAATACAACTATAGGCATGTTTGATAGGGATTCTTTTGGGTTTTGGATATAATAAATGCAAATCAAATATTTGTTTGTAGTAAAGATGGGTGGTTTAAAGGGTTTTATAACAATGTGAAACCATATATTGTTTTATCTAGAGCAAATTTTCTAAATGAACGATTTCTATTACTATTTTACATAAATGAACCTCGAGTGTGTTGTTTACCAAAATGAACTTTTCAACTGGGCGAACCTTGGGCGAAATTCTGGGCAACAACGACACTCGGACGAAATTTCGGGCGAACCTTGGGCGAAGTTCTGGGCGACAAAGACCCTTGGGCGAGATTAATGACCCTTGGGCGAAATTCCAAGCTATGTGGATGCAAAGGGGGCTGGAAATAATGTGGCTCAAGCTGTTGCCATTGGATTGTGAAGATGGTTGTGCTAGAAAAAAAATTCGTAGCTTGTGAAAATGGTTGAATGTTTTGAGATATGAGTGGGTGATGAAAGAAAAAAAGAAAAAGAAAGAAGAGATAAAATGGTATGATAAGATGAGGGGCATTAAGATGCCTGATGAAAGAAAACAAAATGGTCCCTTATATTGTACACTTGATGTGACACTTTTTGTTCATTCTTAATAAACTATTGAAAAAAAGTTTGTATTTATAAAATAAGTATTGAAATGAATTATTTTAGGTAATTTAGTTTTTATCCATATATTTCTGTCCTATTAATTTTATTTATATTATAAAATAAAAAAGTTTATTTCTCACCTCTCACAATTAATATAAATAATATTTATTTATATATCAATATATAATATTTATTTTTAATTTTTTTCCTCTTTCATTCATAAAATTTAAATCCAAATCCCTAACCAAATCCAAATCATAATCATAAACCCATCTAGACCCTGTCATTAATTAAGTTTGTTTCATAACCCAGGCCTCACGCCAATTAGTTATTGATTTTCAATTTTTTTTATGAAAGTTTGAAAATTATCATTGTAATGCATAATTTTTAGCAACTTTTTAAAATAACATAATTAAGGGCCCGTTTGATTTGTAGGTGGGTTTAGGATTTGGATTTGGATTGAGATTTGGATTTAGATTAAGATTTGGATTTGATATAAGAATAAAGAAATGTAAAATGTTATTTGGTTTTAGATGAGATAACTATTGGATTTGAAGTTTATATATTATTATTAAATACAAAAAGTTAAAATTAAAAAAAAAAAAAAAAACAAAACAAAAAAAGATGATGATCTAAGGCTTGAAAAGGTACACGTAACTAAGAACCCATGTCTTTTTCATTTGCATGTACTTATCATACAAAAGTCAAAAAAGACGGACGGGATTGTCATAATTGTAGGGGGTACCCATGGGTTTTGTGAAAGACCTCATCTATGGGTATTAAATACTATTTCATATCCGAAAACTCGAAACAAAAAATTTGTTTCACATCAAATCCTTTCCCTCAAACCGAAATACACATAACAAACAGGCTCTAAGTTGATTGTAATTATGAGGAAAGAAAATATATGTACGACGACTCAACCGTAAAATCTGTTATCGGATATACTCTTTTTCTATATTATCAAGAACCTAAGAACAAAAAATAAATCATTAAAACACTACTACTATCAATTAATGACTGCTCCAAACATGGGAGACTCGGCACTGCTCCGAACATGGGAGACTTTAGGTCAAGGACATACAGTCTATTAGGTTCAAACAAGTCATAATTCATAATTAAGTCTAAGAGTCTAAGGGTTAAAAATATATCAAATAGTTCAAATCAAGTCAAAAGAAAGTTCAATATAAGTCAAAGGGTTCAAAATATATCAAGAGGTCCAAATTAAGTCAAGAGAGTTCAATATAAGTCAAAGGTTCAAAATATATCAACAAGTTCAAAGAAAACAATTTAAGTTTATGTTCATGCATTTCACCCCAAATAATTAAAGCGGTAAAAAGGGGGCTGTGAATACTCACCTTGGCAAAAAGCAGTATGAACGAGGGTCAAGTCAGATAGTATGAAAGTGTGGCTCCGACACGCAACCTAAATTAGTATGGCGAGTCTCAGTCCTGATTTCTTGTTAGATAAAGTCTACTTTACTTAATATTTAATTTACAAGTGTTGTTATTGTTGTTGTTGTTGTTGTTGTTGTGTCGACGTTAGTTTTAAAAATGTCATTTTCAAAATAATGTGTATATTTCGACTAATAGAACTTGTTTTGAAAACAATGTTGAAAAGTATATATTTCGGCTAAAATTGATTACATATAGTGTTTAAACGAAAGCTTTATAGAAAATATAACGTTTGATTGATAAAGAAAGTTTGGCTTAAATAATGTTATAAGTACATATTTATTTATGAAATTATATGTATATACGTTTTATCGATATGAATAAAGTGTATGTATATTTATATGTATCTACAAGTATGTATAACAATTTAATTGTCGCCTTTGAAAATAAAAAATATGTTTATAAAATATTTGAACCGAGGTATATAATTTACTTCTTGATGAGTCCATTCTGAAAAAAAAATAGTTTTATACGTATCGTTTTACTTGCTTTATGAATATAAAGGTATCGGGTCTAAATGAAATATTAGTTTTTTTTTAAGAATCTTCATATAAACATTTAATTTTAGTCATATTTGGTTTAATTGTTTTACACGATTACAAATCTTGCTCATAAAATTCATTACTCAATTTAAGTGTTTATATGTAATTTACAATGACGACGTAAGTAAAATATTAATCGACGAGAAATTTTGAAAAGGCGAGCGAGTGGTTCGTCGTGCTCGGGCTGTGGCCCGAACCAACAGTCAACAGTGACCACGGCGAAAATCATTACCGCCCCGACTTTTTCTCCAACATTGTGGATGCTATTATATAGTGTTTATATGATCTAAATAACTTACTGAGACATGGAAAAAAAGTACGTGTTGTCAAATTTTTCATAATCTAATAAGCTGATAAACCCACTAGCCAATCCAAACACCTATTAGAAGTTGTAATGACGATGTATAAAAGGTTCGAATTCACGTTCTTGCCATTGAAAACATCCATTTTAACAAACTTTAGCTTATCAGTCTACTATGATGTTACTAATTTTAAACTTAATACATCAAAAGTGAACAAAGCAAATAATACTAGGCAAATTCTATCAAGTCTCACTACTGCAGTACAACCACAGGTTTTTACAAGTGTGACATACAGGTCCAAAGTCAATAAATGGTATCATATTGACCAATTTAGGCACTAGAATAACATAAACCACATTTTTTTTATAAGCCGATTATTAGGATTAATTTAGAAATTGCTTTGGTTTTTCTCTTCTTGATTCTCGACAGTAGCAACAACAACAACATATGAATGACAATTTTTATTTATACCCAATTAAACCTTAACCAATTTCATAACAACTTTTATTATAATAAACCCTCAATGCCACCTCAATGCCATGTAATTCAATTTAATGCCACATAATCATTAGTTGTCCACATAAGGAAGATTTTTTTTCCACCTAATCACTAATTTTTTAAATTTAATTAGAGTTTATTTAAATTTCATATTTTTAATAATTATTTTTGTAAATTTCGGTTTTTTAGAAATTATTTTTGAAAATTATTTATAAAAAATGAACCATGCAAGGATCGAACCTTGGTCATTTGGATAAATAACTTGTAGGCAACAAGTTATTTTGGTAATTATGTTGCATATTATAATCTATAAATGGATATAATTATATTGGAATCCTATACTAAATACAATTTATCTAAAAAAATTATATTAAGTAATTATCTTTTTTAAAACTTTGTATACATATCTTTTCCTTAAATATATATTTTTTCTTAATTCATTCATTATTAACAAAAAAATCATATGTATATTTTCCCAAAAACAAACAAACCCTAATCATTAGAACTCTCTGCATGAAGAAAACTTGTTAGATATAGGATTTCACAAACACATTAAACCATAACCATGTGGGGCGTTAACAATGTTTAGAGAGAGAAAGTTCTAGTGAGAGAAAGGAAGAGAGTTGGAAACTATGTGAAACAAAGAAAAATAGTATTGAAGCTCCAACCCTCTACCTTGAGAGGTAGAGGGTATTTATAGTTTCTTACAAACAAACGCCACCTACGGGCTGTGGATCAGGCATACAGTGGGTAAAGACTCGTCCGTCCTCCACGGTGTTACATAACTAAATACTACTTAACATAAAATAACTACGACTACGAGCTTTTAAACGATAACATATACTTGAGGTGACCGACTCTTTAATACCTGGAATTTCTAAATCCTAACAGTCTCCCCCTAAGGGAGGTCACCTCAAACACACATTAAAATTACATTGAATACAAATAGATATAACATTGAGATTGTTCTTGGATTCTTGTCCATGTTCTTTGTTCTGTAGCTCGTAGTCTTTGATTCTTCATTATTGCATGTTTGGATAATCTGAGTGGAGGTCTTTAACTGATCCACGTGATACTGAGTTTTGAGCCAGCTTTGAGATCATCAGCCACATTTAAATCTCTGACTCAACCTTTGTGGTGTTGGTAATTAATGAGGTTGTGACTTTTGGACCGACATGCTCACATTCTGGATCATGATTTATTCTTATCAGAGTAGCGGAAGCTTTCGTTGATTCATGACATTGGCAGCAGCGTAGCAAAAGCATGGAGTGAAAATATTAGAGTCATTGATGCACCAATCATGATTTCTTTAGATATGAATGTGTTGTGTGAGCATGCGGCTATGGATTGACCGCTTCATTCTGATCAACTGCAAACGTAGGGGTGTACCTGCATAAGACAGTTAGCAATAAAGCGCACGAAAGTGTCTTTGATCACTTTCGATGAATTGAGGTACACGGCCCACGGTTCCCCGTTGATCAGTACAAGTACTGCCTGTGATCAGGTATAATTCTGAAGAATTTCCTTGACAGGGTTTCGCAGCTGCTCTAGCCGTTCTCAAACCGGAGCGTCTCAAAGAAGACAACACGGAGTGAGTGAACCAGCGAATAGAGATTCACTGATTGATGAAAAAAGATTTGAAAAACAATCGTGTATAGCTCAATAGAAATTGTTTTTGCAATACAACGTAGTTTTAGTGAAAAATCATTTATCAATCATTAACACCTTTTGATTTGAAATAATTGTACTCAGTCGATGTGCTAAAGAAAAAAGTTTTTAAGCACAACAACCAGTTTTTCAAAGGCATCCGTCAATCCATTTTCTTGGACCTGGATTGATTCAATTTTGAATCGCTCCACTGATGAGGTCCATATGACACAATCAAGTCTTGGCAATACCACAAGGATAGTGCGTAGGACTCATAAGATATAATCCCACATTCCACATTGTGTGAAATAGTGAGTCTTCAAGAAATAAGTGTCCTAAAGAGATTAATTGATGATCTCGTGGCTCTAGACTCAATTAGTGCTCTTTTGGTTTCCTGAGCCGGAGACTAGGGAGAGGGTCTCCTTATTCAATATCAACAATCTCTAAGAGAGAGTCGATAGATTATGTAGGTTCCCTGTGAGAATGAAACAAGTCCCTTTTAAGAGGAACTTGAGTAGCTTGGGAAGTTAGTGCAGTGCGTCACTGGGTCCATGACGTCTTGTCTTCAATACCAGTGTTACCTTAGTAACCACCAGTAGCATTTGAATTGAACCCGGTTTCTGCCCTAATGTTGAATTATTGGAGGGCTATTTCTTTTCACCCTTTTTCTCATTCAATTCTTTTTCACCCTTATTGGAGTGCTTACCGAGACTTCATAACTAGAACCTTGTTAGGTTTGTTCCAGTACTAGCTCAATCTCAGTCCGCACTCTTCCCATATCTCACTTTTCTCCTTTTTTTTCCATCATACCTAAGGACTTCTACACTATCTAGTGGATTGTCCCTGGGTAGATCCCTCCAGTTCTGGCGGATCATGGGACCTCAACCTAACCTTATCAACCTTATATCACCATACATAAAGTAAAGTTGGTTGGTCTTTTTGGTATCGTTCATCTGCCATTGGAACCAATTGAAAACCATTTGAAAGTCAATCAAGATACTTGTGATATGGAATCAAAGCATTTTGTATCTTAATTGTTTTGATATTTTAGAAATGCTCCCCCTCAACATATGCATAAAAATTTAGAATTTGTTTAGCACATGGAGGCAAGAGATCTTTGAAATCATTAGATTGAGAATGAAAGGTCCAATCTTTTGATTAACATTTTCTAAAATGATCATCATCACTTCCTAATCACTTTGAGTAGATAAAACATTTTAAAGAAGGATGAGGTTTTCACAAGTTTGCTCCCCCTCAATATGTGCATAGATGTTTGAGAATATTTTGCACATATTAGGAAAAGACTGCACATTGAGATAAATTGATCACGTTTCAAATATTTGTGGTTTAAGATAGATGCTCCCCCTCAACGTGTGCATAGAAAATTTGAAATCGTTTGTCACTTGCGGGGAGGCAAACATACTAATCACTTATGAAACCATCTATCGAATTATCAGTTTAAATCCAATTTAAATCACAAATTCTCCCCCGATCACAATTATCAAATCATTTGAGAATCGTGATCTCAGTAGATTTAAATTGTTTTTGAAAGCTTTTTAAGGAGAATTGTGACTTGATTTTGAAAAACGTTTTAACTGATATGGATCGAATTTTGAGACTTTAGACTCCAAAGATTTAAACATGCTTGAATATCTTTTGAAAACAAACCATTGTTTGAAAAAATACACTTTTTAATAAAAAAATCATTCTCCCCCTCAATCAATAAAATACTTTAGAGAGATAGATAGTTTTAACAACCGTTTAGTACAAATGATTTTCCAAAATTGAGCCCGAGTAATTTTTCAAAGCAATTCGTTTTCATTGGATAGTGAGTTTTTTTTTTTTTTTTTTTTTTTTTTTTTAGACTCAGAGCATGAGATTTGAAAAACAAGATAAAGTATGGCTCTGTTCTTTCCTTTTAACACGGGTTACTGCCTGAAATGACAATAAACCACTATTTTTCTTCGCCTTTTTTTTTTTTATGAAAGACTATGTACATTCGATGAACATCTAAAGACCCGTGACATTCTTTGAATATCAACACAAAGTCCGTAGATGATATCGAATTGAGAAAAACATGACAAAAAGACAATATTTTTGAGGATTTTTCGAATTTTTCACATTTTTATGGATTTTGAAAGTTTTATAATTTTCTATTTGATTTTTTTGAAGGTTTTGTAATTTTGTATTTTGCTTTTTGAAAAAAATATATACAAAGAGCTAGATGAAGAAGGACCTTCACTCCTCGTCTTCCTCCTGAAGACGTTTGAGTGTTTCTGGTTGAAGGCTTTTCAAGCCAAGTCGTGGAAGAATAAACTCAAAACGTTCTCTTGGGAGAGCTTTGGTGAAGATGTCTGCTAACTGGTATTCAGTCCTTACAAAATAGAGTTCCACCACACCTTTTTCCACTTGTTCCCTGATGAAATGATGTCGAATGTCGATATGCTTTGCTCTTGAGTGTTGAACGTTGTTGCATGAGAGAGCAATAGCACTTTTATTATCACAGTACAGAGGGATTTTGTTGAATACAAAGCCATAGTCAGTTAATTGAGATCTCATCCATAGGATTTGAGCACAACAAGATGACATGGCTATGTATTCAGCCTCTGTAGAGGAAATAGAAGTACTCATTTGCTTCTTTGAAGACCAGCTCACAAGTTTATCACCCAAAAACTGAGCACCTCCAGACGTACTTCGACGAGTATCTTGACACCCTGCATGATCTGCATCTGCATATGCTGTTAGTGACATACCGGTGTCCTTCGGGTACCAAAGTCCCATGTTGATGGTTCCTTGGAGGTACCGAAAGACCCGTTTAACCGCTTCAAGGTGCTTTTTGGTAGGCTTAGCCTGGTATCTAGCACACATGCATACATCGAACAGAATATCAGGTCTACTGGCTGTAAGGTACATCAGGGATCCGATCATGCTACAATATTTCGTTTGGTCTACCATGATCCCTGAGTGGTCCTAATCCAGTTTTGTACGCTCAATCATGGGAGTGTCAACAGGGTCACTAGAATCAAATCCAAATTTCTTTAGAATCTCATTTGCATATTTAGATTGATTTATAAAAATGCCTCCGGGACTCTGTGAAATTTGTAATCCCAAGAAAAATGACATTTGACCCATCACAGACATTTGAAATTTGGAACCCATTTCTTTTGAAAAACGATCACATTCATTGGGGTCAGTCGAGGCAAAGATAATATCATCAACATATATTTGAACATGAATTAAATGTTTGCCTGACTTCCTGGTGAACAGAGTAGGATCAACTGCTCCTTTGCTGAAGCCGGTAGACAGAAGAAACTTTGATAGCGTATCATACCATGCCCTTGAAGCTTGCTTTAAACTATAAAGACCCTTCTTCAAACAATAAACGTGAGTAGGATGCTCTGGATTCACAAAGCCTTCAGGTTGGCTGACGTAGACGACTTCTTTAAGATCTCCGTTCAGAAACGCCGTCTTTACATCCATCTGATAGACTACCATGTTCTTACTTGCAGCATTAGCCAAGAATATTCTGATTGCCTCGATTCGAGCAGCTGGAGCAAAAGATTCTTCAAAGTCAATACCCTCCTCTTGATGGTATCCTTTAGCAACCAATCGAGCCTTGTTCTTTAGCACATCACCATGCTCATCAAGTTTCACTTTGAAGATCCATTTTAGAGCAATGATCATAGCACAATCTGGAGCTGGTACTAATTCCCATACATCTAATCGATCAAACTCATGAATTTCATCTTGCATGGCATTGAACCAGCTGTCTTCATTCATAGCAGTTTTAACATCTTTAGGTTCGATCTTTGAGAGTACTGAGTTAAAGAAGCACCATAAGGCATCAGTAGCAAGTTGTTTACGAGTGGATACCGGACGAGAAGGGTTTCCAATGATGTTATCCAATGGGTAATCATGTGTCCATTTTCTAAGATGTTCATGTGGTTGTGGTTGTGGTTGTGGAACTGAAGTAGCAGAGTCGATGTCTCCTGATGAAGATGGTTCAGATGATGATTCAGGAGCAAATATATTTTCAAATGGAGCATCTTCGGGAGTAGCAAAGGGATTAACTTCATCCTGTGAATCAGAAGCATTTCCATGATGTACACTTGATGATTGAAGATTTGTTGATGAAACAGATTGGTCAGCAGCAGGCGCTTCTTGGCTTAATGACATAGAAGTTAAAGGGTTAATTTCATTGACAGGGATAGAAGCAGCTTCTGGTGATTGAATTGTCATATCATTGTTACTTGGCTCAAATTGTTCATCAAACATTGGATCAAACAATTTCTTTAAATCATCTTCTGAGGGAGGTACATATGGAGTTGCTGATGAGGAGTTTGGTACAAGAGATGAACCAATGGGACTGCTTTGAAGTGCGGGTCCTGAACTGGATTGTCCAGGAACCATTTGACCGGTCAGCTCATCAAATGTGACGTGAATTGTTTCCATAATATTTCGGGTTCTCTTGTTGTAGATTCGGTAACCTTTTGTGTTAGGTGCATAGCCTACAAAAACTCCAATGTCCGCTTTAGCTCTCAGTTTTCCTAAATCTTGACCATCATTAGTTGGATAACATAAAGCACTGAACACACGAAGGAATGAAAGATCAGGTTTTCTGTTGTGGACAAGTTCATATGGAGTTTTTCCATGAGCAGTGTGAATCATGGATCGAGTTTGGGTGTAGCATGCAGTGGCGATAGCTTCACCCCAGAGAAACATTGGAACTTTTGATTAAATCAGCATAGTCCTTGCGGCTTCCACAAGAGTTCGATTTCGTCTTTCAACTACACCGTTCTGTTGAGGAGTTCGAGGAACACTTCTTTGATGACTGATTCCAATACTTTCATAAAACTCACCAAGTTTTTTGTTAACAAACTCAGTTCCATTGTCTGTTCGGATGATTCTGACCGTTTTGTTAAGACGAACCTGCAGCTGTTTGATGAGTTTGATGATGATATCTGGAGTTTCATCCTTTTTCTTTAAGAACTTTACCCAGGTGAATCTAGAGAACTCATCCACCACAACTAACACATATTTTTCCCAAAGATATTATGCACTCTCATGGGTCCACATAAGTCCATGTGAATTGTATGAAGAACTTCTGTGACTGAGTTTGTAGGTTTGGATTTATGGGCATACTTCTTGCTTTTTCCCAACTGGCATGCTGAACAAAGATGATCTTTTTCATACTTAAGTCTAGGTAGACTTACAACTAAGTCCTTTCTGGAGAGATCATTGATGGTACCGAAGTTCAAGTGATTGAGACGACGATGCCATAACCATGACTTTGTTTTAGAAGACTTTGACAACAAGCAAATTGGAGAAGACTTCATCATATCTTCGATAGAGATGGTGTATAGATTTGAGCCACGTGAACCTCTTAAAAGTTCCTTACCAACAAGTTCTCTAACGAAACAAGTATGTTTTCTGAAGGCTACTTCTAGATCAGAATCGCAGAATTGACCAACAGAGAACAGGTTATGACCAAGACCTTCCACATAATATACCCTGGAGATAACACTTTTACCAACAACATAATCTCCATAACCCATAATTGAACCGAAATGATCGTTCCCGAATCTAACTGTCCCGATGAATTTGCTCACGAAGTTCATGAGCCGCGACCGGTCTCCAGTCATATGCTTGGAACAGCCTGAGTCCAGGTACCACAGAACGATTTGAACGATCTGCAGTTGAACACAGACAAGAATGGATAACTTGATAATTGGGATCCCCATGCAAGAATGGGTTCCACTTGGTTAGTAACAGTAATTGGAACACCCACATCAGAAATAGAAACATCCATATCAGAAGTAGAAGCAATGGAATCATTGGGAATAGATGCAGTGTTGGTGTCTGTATTTGACCTATTCAAAGTATGTCCACTTCTTAAGGGAATAGTTCTACCAGTAGGCATCCATTTTCTAGTGGGCATAGTCTTAGCAGTTTGAGGACAAAACTGATTATTCTTATGACCAAAAGGTATCCAATAATAACCTATCTTTATAAATGTTCTTCCTGTGGGTTTCCACTGTTTTCTAACAATCTTTCGTCTTTGCCTTTTAGCCTTCTTTGCACGATTATTAGCATTAGCAATTTTAACTGGGCATTTGACAGCATTAGACAAAGCATTCACACCACATTCATGATTAGCAACAGAATTCAAGCAGACATCATTACAAGGTTTGCAAATAGTATCAGAATTCGAATTAATTACAGTACTCCTATGGCTAATACTAGAATCAACACGATTCGTTTTATTTAACTCAAACTTAGTGTTCCTAGGGTGATCTTCTACTTTCTTCCAATGCACATTCTTAGCTTGCGAGGTCCTATCATTCCTTGTATTGTCTTGAGACTTTGACCTGCTTGCTTTAATGTCACTGTTTACTCCTGTAGAGGGAATGGGAACATTATTTGGTTTTGCTAATTTATGCATTTCCTGTTTAGATGTGCTGGGATATGAACTATTTGAAGGCACAGTAAAGTTCATTCTCTTAACAGTAGAAGTGCTGGGAGTTGAACTCCTAGAGGGCACACTCGAGTTCACATTCTTAGCACTAACAGATTTGGAATCTGAACTACTTGAAGGCACACTAAGGTTCACGTTCATAACATTTGGCATTGAATGACTTGCATGCTTGGCACTAGGCATTGAACAAGGTATCAAGGGATTGACTTGCTCACCTAAGGTTTTAGGGCATATTGTAATTAAACATTCTAGAAGTTCTTGAGATCGTTTGGCATATAAGCATGCATGGCCAATTGCATTATCAAGTGGTTTTTCTAACTTATCCTCTTCTACAATCTCACGGAGACATTCTAGGCTGTCTTTAAGATATGAGAAATATGTTTGAATTGCTAGTTTGTTATTCCTAAGATGAGGAGGAACATATTTAACAGTCAAAGCATATTTATTACAGACATGCATCTTTGAAGCACCATTCTCCCCATTGGTCATTGGCATTTTCCCTTTTTCCTGACTCTTCAGATTCTCAATTTCCTTTTGCAACGAGGTTATTTTTTCGTTATTTTTGTTCCGAGTGACTTTAATTGACTCAAATAACTCATTGAAATGACGTTTAACCTTTTCATTTTCTTCTAGAAAACTCTCATTTTCCTTTTGTAAGGCATTAACCAAGTTTTGAAGATGAAACTTTTGAGAATTCCGAGAATCTAAAGGAGGAGGCATTTGGGAGCCAGTCATATTGTTCTTTTCACCCTTTAATTGAGAGATTTGGGCTTTCAACTTTCTGATCGTGTTACAGTGAGCTTGAATATGTTCGTCACGTTTGTTTAGTTCAAAAACTACATCAAACTCTGGAACATCCGAGGATATCTTGATGTTTGAGGTTTTAACATTTTCTTTAAGATGTTGATATTTTAGTTGCAAGTCAAAATGTTCAACTTCTAGCTTAGAAAAATGTTTTACCAAATTGTCGTGATCATCCTGTTCAATTTTATCACTTAGTTTAGAGTTTTTGATTTCAAGCTCAATGACACGATCATGGGAGACTTTCAACGCAACAGATAATTCATGTAATTGAGAAGCAGTAATAGAGCAATTAGTAGCAGTATAAAACACATCTTGAGAGATACATTCAGAAATCAGATTCTCATTTAAGGTATGCAAGTTCTTCCTCTCAATTTCATTATATTTTAATGCCCGCTCATAGTCACTAACTTCAATTATCATTGCATCAAATTCTTTTTCCATTCCTTTAATATATGTATCCATCCCCTTTTTAAGACTCTCAAAGTGATCTTTTAATTGTTTAAAAAAAGGCATGACTTTAGTTAAATAACATTCTTTTGTTTGTTCAAAACCCCTTTCCCCTTCAGTTATCCCAGTGGGTGTGATTCTTTTCTTACAAGTTTTTTCAAAATCAACAAATAATTGAAAGATCACATATTGACTGATTATGGTTTTGCTCTTAGTGGTAATAGTTCTAGGAACCAAATGCATTGGTGTATTGGGAGGATACACAGTCGATGCAGGCATTCTCCTAAGGGGAGGGTTTGTTTCAACAAGATTTTCAGCTTTTAGGTTATCTAAATCCTTTTTCCAGAAAACTTGTTCAGGCGTTAATAACGTTTGAGGCTTAAATTTGTTTAAGGAGATCCAGTTTTCCTTCTTGTAATCATGGGGTTTGATCGTGATGTTATTCTTTTTGCATTCAGGATCATCTAGCTTCTTATTCATTTTCTCCCTAGATGCATCATCTAATTTTCTATCTTCCTCAGTTCACTCAAAGCAACTAGGTTTCTGTCTAGGCTTAAGGATTTCATTACCATCATAGATTACCTTATGAGCACTTTTAGCCTTTTTAATGACCTCTGGATTTGGTTCTTCAACAAGGGGAGTACTATGCTTATCACTTAAAACTCTGTGCTTAGTGATTAAGTGAGCAGTTTGAATGGTATTTTCTTGTACGTACAACTTATTTTCTAGCTTGTTTTTCAAGGTTTTTAGATTAGAAAAATCATTCAAAAGTTTTGATTCCTTAGCACAGAATTCTTGCTTAATCATTTTAACATTTTCTTGAAGTTCTTGTTTTTGCTTAGCAGTTTTAGAAAGCTTTTCTTGTAAGGAGTTTAACTCTTGTTTTAATACTTCTTCTCTAAACTTACTTTGTCTAATAGCAACACGTTCTTTATAAGCGTTAAGTTCAGAGATAACGGAATCATCAGGGGCATATGTAGTGTATTCATCACAGACATAATCATCATTGACTGCAGGAGATACGTCACTTGATACAATCATACTTTCACTTTGTTTCACATATTGATCATATGGGACAGCATTGATATTACCCATATTTTCAATATCTGAATCAATGATTTCAGTTGATTGTATTTCATTATGTATCTTTTGCACATCAACTTCATCATATAATTTTAATACCTCTGAGATGAGTTTGTCTTTGGATGGGTCAGCTTGTGGTGAAGATGAGACCTTAGGAGAAACCATTGGAGAAATGCTAGCCATAAAAATTGTGTGTGCAGTAGGTCCATCATCCACATCAGAGTCGTATGCATCACAGTCAGCGACTTGAAAGGCATTCTGATGATTGTGACCTATCTCCTGAATTGGCTGCTCATCCACATCTGCATCATAGGTCTTGGCATTGCCCTCAGCGAGAAACAACAACTCTTCTACATCCAAAGCTGCACCATTATCCTGAGCTTGCACAAGCAACATCTTATCTCTGAAGTATTCTGCATTCTGTGGACGTTTTGGAGATGTGCAGTTCCTAGTAATGTGTCCTTCACCACCACAGTTGTAGCATTTGATTGGCTTTGCTTGACCCTGGTTTCCATTCCTTCCCCTATTCTGATTTGTAGCATAACCTCTACCAGCTCCTCCTCTTGCTTGTTCGAACTGCCTTTCTTGAACTGGCTGCACCATAACCTTCCCATCTCTGACAGTGGCTTGATTGTATGGATTGGATGCAGTTCTGAGATTGTTGTTGGTGTGTGGAAGAGAGTTCATGTTTTGACTAATCAGAAGAGCCAGTTGATTAATGAAGTTACCCACGTGTGCATCAGCATCAGCTTGTTTGAACATTGGATCGGGAATGAGTTTGTGAGTTCCATCACTCATGGGTATAACTTGTGAAGCTTTAGTGGTGATCCCAATGTTTGAGTAGAAGGCAGTTGAATCATTTGATGAGCTTGTCTCTCCTGGATTTGTTTTGAATTGTTCAAGAATCCTCTTTTCAAACATGGCATGTCTCTCATTCTGAAGGAGGAAGGCATACAGTTGTTCATAATTCGTATTCTTCAATCCTTTAGTGAGCTTTACAGAAGTGACAAACTTGTGCCATTCGGGATTCATGTTGTTTACAAACTTTGAGTTCAGTAGAATTTTTGGCATGGTCATTTTGATGTTCCTCATATCGTTCACAAGCTTATGGAATCTCACATAGTACTCATAGACACTCTCATCTGGTCTCATCTTGAAGTGCTCAAAGTCATCATATAGTTGTGATTCTCTGTCTTCAACAGTTAATTCAGAAAATGAGAGAAGCATCTTGACATTATCCCACACTGCCTTTGACTTCGGTGTTGTGATTGATCAGCTTGTAGATATCCTTTGGAAGACCTTGAAGTATGATGTTAGAAGCCCTGATATCAGCATCGAATCTCTTTTTCTCCTTATCATCGAGCTCATCATATGTCTTTGGTCTGTCTATTCCATATATCATTGTTCCATCTACAGCTGTATCAATTAAGTCTCTAGTAGTTTCAACCCGATAAGGTCCTTCATCGATTGACTTGAGAATGTTGACCCCATTTTCCTTTCCAAGACAGTACAGTCTGATTCTTTGAGCCCATGAATCATAATCAGTTCTGTCAAGCATAGGTGGACGAGTATCTGACCCTGCTGCTTGAACGTCTTCAGCTACGGAAGAAACAATAGTAGGAACGATGTTTGCCATGATTTCTACGGGATTTTACAATTCTTTGATTAAACCGGGAAATTGATTCTTTCACGGGATTTTACTAAACCAAAAGAACAACCGTAAGAATGTATCACGAAGAAGTTACAAGTCTAAAATTAGACAAGTAGTAAAACACACAACTCGCTTAGTTATCAACTCGCTAAACACCCAACTCGCTCAAGGAGACAACTCGCTTAAGGAATCAACTCGCTAAATAGCCAAGTCGCATTAGCATCAACTCGCAACACTGTCAACACGCTTAATGAATCAAGTCGCTAAATAGCCAACTCGCTTTGGTATCAACTCGCAACACAATCAACTCGCTTAGAACACCAAGTCGCTTAAATTAACTCGCTAGCTTTACAACTCGCTTAATAGCTAAGTCGCTTTAGATCTCAAGTCGCTTAAAGAAACAACTCGCTTAGAACCCAAGTCGCATAAAAATCAACTCGCTAAACAGCTAAGTCGCATGTACCAACTCGCATCCAATAACAAAGCAACTCGCTTTGAAGAAAAAGCTATCCGAGACACAACTCGCTTCGTACAAACTTCAAAAATAACCACTTTATCAATCAAAAACAACCAAACCACAATGATTTAAGCCTTCCAATTCAAAACATAAACACATATGATGATCCTAAACACAAAAGTACAAGCAAAATTCAAACTTTAACACTAGAATTTGTCCAAGTGAATCAAACTCTCCTAAACCTTTAATACCCCAAAAACCTTATGAAATCCACCAAAACAAGAAGCATGAAAGATGAGTGATCAAACCATGGCTCTTGATACCAATTGTTAGATATAGGATTTCACAAACACATTAAACCATAACCATGTGGGGTGTTAACAATGTTTAGAGAGAGAAAGTTCTAGTGAGAGAAAGGAAGAGAGTTGGGAACTATGTGAAACAAAGAAAAATAGTATTGAAGCTCCAACCCTCTACCTGGTATTTATAGTTTCTTACAAACAAACGCCACCTACGGGCTGTGGATCAGGCATACAGTGGGTAAAGACCCGTCCGTCCTCCACGGTGTTACATAACTAAATACTACTTAACATAAAATAACTACGACTATGAGCTTTTAAACGATAACATATACTTGAGGTGACCGACTCTTTAATACCTGGAATTTCTAATTCCTAACAAAACTTCATCATGATTTTAGGGTTTTAATGATTTTTAATATGTTTTTGTACAGGTTGTAATTATAACATCTTTTTGTTGTTCCTAGAGCTTTGATAACGTATCAAATTTAGGGTTTTTTTTTTCTAAAGATTTGTTATTTGGATAAACTACCATTGAGACGCCATGCTGACACTGTCTCCCCTGCAACTCAGACTGAATCAGGCGTCATGTTCTCAAAACTACCTGAGAAACCTACTGGTGATGGATATAACTAAAGAAAATATGGTCAAAATCTTGTAAAATGGAATACATTTGTTAGAAGCTATTACAAATGTACATATTCTAATTGCCCAGTAAGAAAACAAGTGGAACGTTCACATGATGGGAACATCACAGAGATAAATTACTTATGGAAGCATGAACATCCTAAGCCCCCACATACACTTCTTAAAGGGTCGGCATTTGTTCTGCCTGTTCAATCTACATGATCTGAGGAGCTTTCTTTGACTACATCAGAAGGTACACAATCAAATCTACGACTATGTTATGAGTTATGACATTTATTATAAATCTTTTTATTACTTTACTAAACAACTTTTTATGTTAAGGCCATTCATCTGTGCTTCCTGCAAAATCCCATGATCCTGAGACATCAGAACCAGAGACCCGCCAGCTTCAAGTGGTTCCTTCAAGTCAAAATGTTGCGGAAGGTGCAATTTCACAGTCAATTGATATGAGAAGTGAGGTTAATAATGATGTATCATCAGACGCGAAGAGACAGTAAGTTAAACGACTAATTAAATATTTGTTATATAATCTTTGAAATATTTATTACAGCTCCAATTCTCCATTATGTTTGATGCAGGAAAAGAGACAGTTCTAACATGAATGAAGGTATTTCTACCAAGATAAACTGTGAGCCTCGGGTAGTTGTTCAGACTACAAGTGCAGTTGATATTATAAATGATGGCTTTCGATGGCGCAAGTATGGGCAGAAATTAGTGAAAGGGAATCCTAATCCAAGGTACATAACTAAAGTTCTTATCTTTAATAGAATTTATGTTTCTTATATCCAGAAATCCTACCTGCTCATGCTTCGGATCACAACAATGTATTGGTGTTGATGCAGGAGTTATTACCGGTGTTCAAGTGCTGGTTGCCCTGCTAAGAAACATGTAGAACGGGCATCCAATGATGAAAAAATGGTGATTACAACTTATGAAGGGCGTCATGATCATGATATGCCAGCAGCCGGTCGGACAGTTACACAAAATATGTCAGGAACTGGAACTGGCACCACATCTTTTGACAATGATGGATCAAGACCTACTGAGTCTGGTGCTATGGATATGGTTCTTCACGTTAGTGCTACCTGATCCAGAGCAGGTTCATATTCTGAGTCTGTAGCCACTAACTAGAAGTACACCAGGGTTTATCTATTTTACCTTGCCTATTGTTCTACCCTTAGGTTTCATCTGTAGTGTCACATAGTGTTGTTATATACCCATAAATCGTTTATGATTGTTAGATTCAAGATTGGATTATTTGGATGAGCTATAGATATCATGAACAAATTTTAATATTTGATTTTGTTAACTTTAAATATTTGAGGAGCACAAGTTGCTCATGTTTAATGACATGGACCATGGTGGTTGCAGCTCCTGTTACATTTGACTTGTGTGAAATCAACCACAAGTACTTTCATGTTCATTGTGGAGGTCTATCAGTTTATCTTTATATCTCATGTGCTGTCTTTTTTTACTGTTGTTGCAACATATGCTACTCTCTTGGTACATGAACACGAAATAGAATAGAGACATGTAGTATTAATTTATGAATTTAGTAATGGTTGTCATTGTTGGCGCAGGTTGATGGGATGTATTGACATGTTTCGATAGGAAGACAAGACTCGAGAACAGGTACCTTTGCCCACGTGGAAACAAATGTATGTGGTACAAATGACGAATTATTATCCTTGATCGTTATATTGATGTACCGAGGAATGTTTTTCACCGACATGGTTGCACTTTTAGGTAATACAAATATTGAACATTGTATTGAAATTTAAGTTACCTTATATAGACTATTAGTCTTATCAGCACATTTAAGCACCCTTTACCTGGTGGGATTGCAGGTTTGTTTGTTAAATAAGTTCGTAAGCCTATATGCAATCTTAAACAATAATAGTTCCTGCGTAGCTTAGGTGGAAGGCGAAGAAGGCATCCTTCAAAGGTAACTTATACCATCAGTGGAAAGGATGGCATACCATCTGTTTATGGTATACCATTAGTCTATAGTTTACAGTATTAAGTTTGAATGTTTCGTTACAAAATACAGTAAATGAGGCAATGAAGATGATGACTGTTGTTGTCACGCGAATGACTCAATCAGGTGGTGAGGCAATGGATATAACTAACCCTATGATAACTACAAAGGTATGCCCTCTCACGTTAAGATACATGCTCTGTGCGAGTGCCTACAATAGATGGTACATTTTCAACGTTTGAAATAAGTTCCTTTGTTGATTCCACTTATATTGATGCCGGTTGTTCTTCTTCATTGGGGTCGTTGGGTATTGGTCAAATGTTAGGTAATTTTTTTATCTCATCTTAATGTTACTTTGTATTATTTATTATTGTATTATCAATTGTGTAATTAGAATGTACATATGTGTGGGTGTTAACCATTAGGCGTAACTACGCTAGCAGAGCTGTTGAATACACTGATTACTGGAACACATGCGCCCAAGAATTGGGACTTCTCTCAGGGCACCATCTCTGATAACCAACGGGTTACGGGAATGCTTGAAACAACGGTTGTCATGCCCCAATGCGACGCAGTTTAGCATAGTAATTTCTGATTTTTTAATCAAACACAATGTTGAAAAGTATATATTTCGGCTAGAATTGATTACATATAGTGTTTAAACGAAAGCTTTATAGAAAATATAACGTTTGATTGATAAAGAAAGTTTGGCTTAAATAATGTTATAAGTACATATTTATTTATGAAAAAAATGTATATACATTTTATCGATATGAGTAAAGTGTATGTATATTTATATGTATCTACAAGTATGTATAACATTTTCATTATCGCCTTTGAAAATAAAATAATATCTTTATAAAATATGTGAACCGAGGTTTATAATTTACTTCTTGATGAGTCCATTCTGAAAAAAAATAGATTTATACGTGTAGTTTGACTTGCTTTATGAATATAAAGGTATCGGGTCTAAATGAAATATTACTTTTTTTTTAATGAATCTTCATATAAACATTTCCGTTATTTTGTTCATATTTGGTTTAATTGTTTTACACGATTACAAATTTTGCTCAAAAATTTTATTTCTCAATTTAAGTGTTTATATGTAATTTACAATGACGACGTAAGTAAAATATTAATCGACGAGAAATTTTGAAAAGGCGAGCGAGTGGTTCGTCGTGCTCGGGCTATGGCCCAAACCAATAGTCAACGGTGACCACGGCGAAAATCATTACCGCCCCGACTTTTTCTCCAACATTGTGGATGCTATTATATAGTGTTTATATGATCTAAATAACTTACTGAGACTTGGAAAAAAAGTAGGTGTTGTCAGCTTTTTCATAATCTAATAAGTTGATAAACCCACTAGCCAATCCAAACACCTATTAGAGGTTGTAATGACGATGCATGAAAGGTTCGAATTCATGTTCTGGCCATTGAAAACATCCATTTTAACAAACTTAATACATCAAAAGTGAACAAAGCAAATAATGTAACTTAAAATTACTAGGCAAGTTCTATCAAGTCTCACTACTGCAGTACAGCCACAGGTTTTCACAAGTGTGACATACAGGTCCAAAGTCAATAAATGGTATCATATTGACCAATTTAGGCACTAGAATAACATAAGCCACATTTTTTTTATAAGCCGATTATTAGGATTAATTTAGAAATTGCTTTGGTTTTTCGCTTCTTGATTCTCGACAGTAGCAACAACAACAACATATGAATGACAATTTTTATTTATACCCAATTAAACCTTACCCAATTTCATAACAACTTTTATTATAATTAACCATCATTATTCTTCCATTATATATACCAATCGGTAAATATATATATATATATATATACATACATATATATATATATATATATATATATATATATATATATATATATATATATATATATATATATATATATTAATAATTCGAATGTACCAAGATTACAACAAAATGGATTGAAAAGATTGACAAAAAGATTGTTCTTACAATGAACTCAAGAAAGGGACGAACTGGCTATGAACACCGAACACTAATTGCTCCAATTGACGAGGCTCGGGACGAGTTGGAACAATTAACTACTTGCAAAAGCTTCCTCTTATTCCCAATCACAATACCCCTATATCAATTTTGAAAAACCTTTTAATTGACAAAACCCTAATTTCTTTGATTGGATTTGGAGATGATTCGGGTAACTTTCTGAGATTGATTCTATTTATAGGGAAAGAATTGGAATGATGATAGTGACTCAAATGTAAACCCAAAACATATTTCTTTTTCTTTTAAGCATTCCTTGCCTCGAATTCGGTTCATAGACGCCGCATGTGTGCTCTAGTGCATAGCTTTTTAGGTTTAGAGGATGGTGATGGTACAAGGAAAAGGAGAAGGGAACAAAAATCTGAAAAGAATGGGAGGGGTGAGTTTGGTTTTCCTGAAAAAGGAGAAGAAACTGAGAAAGAAGAAAAGGGGAGCGGCCTTAGGTGGATTTTTAGGTTTAGAATATTTATTATAAGTTTTATTATAATTATTAATAAATGTATTATGTGCAATCCGTACTGTATAATTTGTTCCGTAAGAAATAATATTTACTTATGTAAAATACTTTTCGGGTGCCCGTAAATTAAAGTTTTTATATTTTCGAAGACGTTTTGACGAGCGAAATAATATGGTATTATTATTCTCTTGATATTAGAAAATAAATTTCGTGCCAATACTATTATGGTGTCTGTATGCGTGTGGTGTCGGGACTTCGGAAAACACGAGATGACTTCTCGTTTTTGAGTCATGATAATTTCTAAAATAAAATTTTTCATTTTCTGACAAAAATGACTTATTAAATAATAGTCTGAAATTTACGGATTGTCACACATAATTCCAACAAAAGGCGAAAATTGTGCAACTTGATTTCACATGAGTGCTACTAAGCTATAAGTGTACATGGTATATGAAAATGTATACTATGGTCTAATCAAGTATGAATAACCAAATAAATCAATATAGATTGTTAACATCTTCTATACATAATAGAATGAAAAAGTTTCATGCTTTAGTTGACATCTCAGAACCATTACATCACAAAACTAAAAATTACAGAAACTAATTCCATATTGGTAAATATAAATGGAAAACTTAGCTTGAAGACTTCAACTACACAAAACTATACATTACTAGCATTTACACCATAAAAACATCATTAATACAAAAGATTACATATAGATGATCCTATAGATCAGTTAAAAAACTATGCAAGAGCGGCACTAACATCATCCAACAACTAGATACGACCCAACGTACATCAAGTGACAACTATTGCACCAATCAAACAAAAAAACATAAGAACAACCATGCCAATCAAGCATCATCAGTTGCCATGTATTATATTTCACTCGTTAAACATGTCATTAGCAAGATTAGCTCTACGATCACTCCATCCTTGTTAAGTCTCAACAGTGTTAATGACGTTATCGTGTTCATTTCCATCTTGCGTGTGATCCGTCGGAACTTCATTATCAAGTGCGTCTTGACTCATTTTGTACATATGAAATTATGCATCAGACAACAAGCAATAATGATACGCGGCATTGACTCAATTGGATGGTAACAATTATTGCGCAAGATAGCTCATCTAGCCTTAATAAAACCAAAACATCTTTCAATAACATTCCTTGCAGACGAGTGCTTCATATTATATAACTCCTTAGACGTTGTAGGCAGATGCGACCAAGCATTAAGATGGTACCGTTGACCACGATAAGGAGTTAAAAAACCATCACCATTAAGAGGGTAACGTTGATCCTATTAACACCAAACAAGTAATTATAATAAGAACACATGTGTTTCCAAATGTGTATATTCAAGTACTTATATGTAAGATATGTAACATACCACGGGTTATCTCAAGACCATTTGGTCTACTAATAGCATCTCAGAGCACATGATTGTCTGCTGCCGAACCTTCCCATCCCGCGTAGATAAAAAAACATAAGATCTCTTGTGCACACCCCAAGAAACATTGGTACAAATCTCACCCTTTCGTGTCCGATAAGGTTTTTGATCACATGTTGGAACCATGACTTTAATATAAGTACCATCCAATGCTCCGAGACAACCCCATTAAAATTCATAATTACTGAATATCCATACATGTTATTTTCAAAAAAGGACAGTTCACTTACCTTAAACCATTTTCACCTCTCATCAGTTTCATTGTCGGGTACTCGCACAGGTGTCTTGTAGAATTCTATGTGGAGTCATCTAAAACTAACTTGAAATAGTGGCTTATAGTTTCACCAGATCTTTGAAATCTATTTACAATTATTTTGTTTTTCTCATTATGAGCAAGCGTATGTAGGAACATTGCAACTTGCTCATCAACTAGCATGTGTTTGCTGCTACGTAGTCCTCCTCTTGTTTCAAGCAATTTACAAAGTTTCGAAAATGCAAGTATATTCATTCGAATATTAACCACACCCATAATATCACTTTGGTACACCATGCTCCACATAGTGTCACGTCTACTACTCAAACTATATATTTTCTACGAAGTGTTTTAGACTCGATAAGATGATTGATGATCAAATAACCCAACATAAAACAACAAACCATAGTTGTTATTATGTTGAAATTTCTTGTGGCAGCTATCATAGTAGCTCGTATCCTTTGATTTCTTTGTTGGGCAAAGGGTGATTGTCACCTACATATGTATGGTACATAACAAAATTCATACATCAATAACCATAATACAAGTTCATATGTACAAGTTAGTTACATATAAGAATACATCTACTAATAGAGAGTCAGCTGTTGTGAAGAGTGGACATATCATTCTAACATAAAACAGAGAACTCATAAATGATAAAGGTTTATGTGGCTATTATTGTCACTACCGTTATAATATTTTTGTTTTCTTTGTTCGGCCAATGATGATCTTGCCATCTACATGTAATTGATCAAAATATCTATATATATATACTTATATTATAATGCATGGATAACCAACTATAACTCCAAACCTAACTCCTAACCATCAAAAATTAAGTTAAGGAGCTCCAATCATGAGATGACATGTGTCACTTCTCAACTAAAAATTCGCTTTTATTTTCAAATTGAAATATCTTTTTATCTATTTTTTTATGATCTAATTTCACTATATTTACTAAAATTTTGTGCTCTTAAACATCCATTTTGATATATTTTTATGCGTTTTTAGTTTTTAGGTTTTTAGTGGGTTTACTTTATTTTCATTCAAATTTTTACAACTTTAACCTTTATTTCAATCGATATAATATTGATTCGTCAATATCATATTGTTAGGTCACCATAAGTTAACACAAGTATGTAGATGATAGAAATGAGATGAAGATAGAAGGTTGAACACACAAACACATGATGGAATGATGAAAGTTATGCGTATAGTATTAAGAGTGAACAACAACTCTCAAATGAGAGGTAATAAGGTATTTATAGGAGAAGGGAGCTAGGGCAACTCATCTACTACCTTCCTTGGCGTTTTGGGCCTTTGCATAGGCTTATAGGCTTTCTACATAAGCCTAGCCTTAATTACTGACATAAAAGCCATATAAATGCAACTTATTAGATAGAAATTACTAACACTTGCTAAAACAGTTTAGGAGCGTTTCCAACAATCTTCCCCTAAGTGATAGTTATAATGTAATAGGGGTTGCTCGACGTCTTCTAGCATTCTTCTTTCTTGTGAGTAGAGATGCTTTAGGTTCCAACAATCTCCCCTTAGATCGGGATCTTGTTTCTTGTGAAATCATCAGCTCTGACGTCGTTGTATACTTTGTTCTTTGTTCTTTTTTTTTGTGGATGTGGTGATAGTATGTTGTTGTCTGCCATTGGTCAGCTTCGTCGTTCAGGTGTCTCCACGTCTTTCTCCAACATGCTCACACGTCTTTTGACTTTGGATTGCAGATGTGAAGTTGTTTTTGAGTCTTTAAACTTTGTAGATTCTTTGGCTTTGATGAAGAATCATTTTGAATTTTGAGTTACCTTTTGAGAGAACTTCATTTGTGTTGTTGTTGGTGAGAGCATGTGGAGAATCAGCACGATCTTTTCTCCCAGGAACTTTGGATCTCCAATCCTGCATGTAAACAGTTAGCAATAAAGTTCCCGACGTAAGTGTTTGGATATTTGTACAGGCATATTCCAATTCACTGGCGCGGCTTTAGACGGATCTTAAACCGGATGGTCATTGGGATGTCCCCGTACTAAATATTGTTACTCTGTCGTTGTAAGTCGCTGGAGTATACCGAAGTATCACTCCACGGCTGTAGACCGTTTGAGACCACCGCGAACACTAAGCGTAACTCACAAGGAGTTACCAAAGTGACCTGCTGTCAAGGCTGTTTGATGTTGACCCTGGCAGGAGTTTCCATTCAATCACTAAGGATCACAATTGTAAATCCCCTCATAAATGTTCTCGGCAGATTGCTAGGATCTGCGAAGGACTCTAGAATGTTTCACTTGCGTTCTTATTTGTTGAAGGACAAGTGATGAAAAGTCAAGTGTTCCTAAGAGATCATTTGATGAATCTCGTGGGTCTAGACTCAATAGTGCGTTTTGGTTTTCCTAAGCGGAGACTAGGGAGAGGGTCTCCTTCTTCAATACCAGCAATCTCTAAGAGAGAGCCGATAGATTACGTAGGGTTCTTAGTGAGAATGAAACAAGCTCTATTAAGAGAACTTAAGTGGTTAAGAAGGTTTAGTGCATTGCGTCACTGGGTCCATGATGACTTTGTCTTCAATACCGGTGTCATCTTGTGACAACCAGTAGCATATGAATTGAACCCGGTGTCTGCCCTAAGTTGAATAATTTGGAGAGCTATTTCTTTTCACCCTTTTCTTTACTTTTTTTTTTTAATTCTTCAACTCCTTCTTTCTCCGATTCTCATTTTCTCCTTTTTCAATCATACCTAAGGACTTCTAAATACTAACTATTGGTGATGTCCTTGGGTAGATCCCTCCAGCTCTGGTGGATCATAGGACGTTTATTCCTAAACTTAGTCACCTTATAACTCCATGACTATCCTATGTTGCCATAAAACCATTTTCATGAAAAATCTCTCAAAGTGTTTATGAATGAAAACATGTTTGTAACACTTTGAGAGTTTTGTATTTTTAGAAATACTCCCCCTCCACATGTGCTTATGAGTTTTGACTAAAATATGCACAGTGAGGGTAGAGCGGGGCACTTTTGAATTGGTCGACTCAAGATAAACAATTCCCAGCGAGACACGGTTACATCACTGACTGGGTCAGCTTGAAGTTGTAAACACTCCTTGGTGAGGAGGTTAGACCTGTCAAAGTTCATGTCTACCAAGAGTTTCTCGGATGGTACATTCTATTAAGACTACTCCTTTCCCAGACAAGTCTTTTTGATTTACGACATTTTAGATCTCGTCAATTCAATGGTTAAGTCTATGCACACTTAGATTCAATCACAATCCAACATATTTGTATCAGAAATTTTGTCTCCCCCTAAAAAATGGCATATTAATGTTACTTTGATGAAGTTTTGATATCGAATATGACCATTTCGAGTTTTGAGGGAAGATTTCCACAAAGAACATTGTTTGAACAAAGTTATATTGCAAATACTTCCCCTCAACAAGTAATACTAACTTTTGAGGTTTTGAAAAAACACGAGAGAGAGAGAGAGAGAGAGAGAGAGTACTTGTTCTTTTGAGAAAATTTTTGAAAAATGTTAAAAGTTTGATAAGTTTTACTCAAAAGTAAGAAGCTTTCGCTCTTTTATAAGGATTGTGGCACTGATGCGTACCACAGGGTCCTTTCATTACAAGATCGGGTTGTACAATGCTATTTATGTACAAGCCAAAATGAATAAATGAATCAAATATCAAAAATACAATCAAGAGTGTTTGAATGAGTACCCAACGATTACACACGACCCGGGACTTTATCTTCATGTTGAAAAGTCAAGATAGAGAAACTTTGTCGTCCTCCCACATAGCTCTCCAACCTTCTTATCTGATCCCGGTGGAACAACCTTTCATCCAGCCTTGTTATGAACCTGCGAGCTTCCTTTCATTCTTTCGAATTCCATCTCTTCTTTAAACCAATACCTTCTTGAATATCCTTTAACCGATAAGCTAACGCATCACGAACTATTTTCAACGTATGATCTCAGAACTTGTGGATTTCGTCAAATGCCATGAAGCAAGTATGATGATGCTCACTGCGGTAGACGACCCCAAACTTTGGTTTGTGCATGATAATGTACTGAGGTAGTTAATTAAGGTTGGGAAAGTGTAGCAACGGTTTTGTAAGATTTATCTGTTTTGGTAAGATTCGACCCCAAGTTGTAGATCTTCAACACGTTCTTGAATGACTTTGCTGTGAATGAAGATCAACATGGCGATGATGAACTGAAGTTGAATCTCTGTTTAGAATTGTCTCATCCTTCCTTGTACATTTGCGAGGTACATGTCTTCGATTTCGTTGAGTGACAATCTCAAGAAATCGGCTTTAGTAAAGTCATATTCTTGTTCATCTTGTCGTTTAACCTTGATCTCGGACAAGAATGAATAACCCCACTTTGTCGCCAGTGTAACCTTCATTACAGCAACAATTTTCTTATCACTCTTTACCTCCTTGTTTGACCTTTGAACTTGACAGCTTCTGTAGTACAATCTTCTCCTTGGTGGCCAATGATGAATGTCGTATTTAGCATCGAGGTCGTAGTCCACCACCTAGTCAATGTACAATTTGGTGGCGTCTTCTTCAATGGCAATATTATTGGAGAAAACTGCAGCTGGAATGTTGAAGGTAAGAGAAGTAGCATACTTCTTGTTGACGCTACTACCGTGTTGAAGAAATTCTAGATCATTATTGAAGAAGAAACGGTATGGAATCTTTGGTTGCTCGGGTCGGCCAATTTTTGGTAGAGGCTTTGTCCAATCAGTGTAGTAGGGAGTGTTATCCTTCCTTCTAAGTTCGATGTTTAATTCGGGATTCAGCCAGTCGATGTTGTTGGACATTCCACGAGCAATGTTGTCCAAATGATATTCGACCTCAACCGCGCTGCAGGATTTTTCTTTCAACAAGTTGAATGCGTCATTCTTTATCATGCGTAGCTCCCGTTTTGTCATCTTTTTCACTTTGAATTCAACTTGGATAATCTTCACCTGCTCCGTTGTTCGACCATCTACTGGTTCTTGACCTTCCGGAAATTTAGGTGTAGCATCAATCAACTTGCTAAACCAATCATACTCCTCGGTGTCATCTTCGTCCAACCATGAGACGACAGAACTTTATTTCTTCTTCTTAGGTCTGGAGGATGATTCTGGTTGCGGTGATGGTTGAGGTGATGGTTGTTGTTGGGGCTCAGGAACGTCTTCATCTTCACTACCGGTATAGATAAAGTGATCACTGGTTTTCTGCAGTGGTGGTGGAGAATCTGCATCCCGAGGTTTGTCAGATGAAGGAGGTCGTTGAGAAGCTTTTCTAGTAGGTGTGGTGGTGGTCTTTGGGGGTGGTGGTGGCATGGATGATGATGACCCGACGGTTTTCTTTTGACGTTTAGCATTCGGGTCTTGATCCTTATCATCATCATGTCTTGGTTGCTTGTCCTGACCAGCAGCTTCCTTGCATGTTGTCTTTAGTTGATGTGCAAGAAGTACCTCATACAGCTTTGATTCATCTGGTGTGAAAGTAGGAGCTCGAGGAGACATCTGTAGTACCAACTGTGAGATCAAATCAGCTTCGGTAACATTTAGAGGCTGTACTGGTCGGGTTTGCATGACCACCGGTGTTGTAGTAATCATTTGCCGGACCAGTGTTTTGAGCGTTGGATAGAGTTGACTCTTGAACATCTCTTTGGTCACCCTAGGGACAATTTGGAGAAGAAAGGGGTGAGTGTAGTTCCTGATCTGCTCATCCATTTCTCCTTGACATCTCGGTTGAAAAACACCTTGATCCGTTCTCTTTATCCCTCAAACTTTTCCATCTCATGAGAAAGCTTGATGACTTTGTCAGCCAGCATGTTCAATCTTTGTTCCTGAAGACTTTGTTTTCATTTTCTTGATTGAAGCAATGCTTTCTAGATCTTGGCTTTGGTGCGAGATGCCCAAGTATCGGCCTTTTTATTGATTGATTTTGATGATGATTTAGTTGTTGTGTCTTTGGATGGTGGTGGTGATGAGTGAGAGGATGATTCGGTTTTGGGAGTGTCATGGGGTTGTTCCGAAGATTGCTCAGGGTTGTGTTCAGGATTTTCTAGAATGTAGTTATCTGTTTCCATTCTTATGCGTTCCTCTTCGGCCTTCTTAGTAGCTTCGTCTGCAGCCCTCTCTTTTTCTGCTTCCAACACATCTTTCTTTGTGATTTTCTCATCAGTATCTTGAACGTCATCTCCAAATTTAAACATTCCTCATCCTCCTGCTGCTTATCCTCTATAGATTCCTTGGTGGTGGCATCGGTTCCTTTACCGGGTTGATTAACCGGATCAAGAACGGATTTAGTAAGAACGCCATCGCTGGAACCTCCAGGGCCTTTAATTTGTTGAAGTTTAAACTCTTCAGCAGATTTCTCCAACCTTAGTTGCTTTATAGTTTTCTGGAACTGTTTCTCTTCATCCTTAGGATCATACTCCAAATCTGAATCTTCTTCTTCTTCTTCCTCTAGAGGCTTCTTCCCTTTGTCAGATGAAGGACTAGCAGGTTTGTCCTATGACTTCTTGATAGATGTGTCATCTTTATGTACTTCAGAGTAGATAGTCAGATCATCCGACTCACTTTTAGAATCATCATCTTGTTTAACTGGTCCTGGTTCTGCTTTGGGATGAACGATTTTGGCTGAGACTTTCCTCTTTAGGCTTGGATGTCTTTTCTTATACTTTTTTGTGCTTCCAGTGCTGCTAGCTCTCTTAGCCCTTGTAGTAGCCACTGGAGTTGTCTTTTCATCCATGAACCCAACTTTTCCCGCACGCACTGCTTCCTTGTAATGTTTGTAGGATGGAAGATCCTTGATGTCATCAGTAATCAAGCACGCAAGGAGTTCCGCACCTTGTTTTCGAGTTGAGGAGTCTTTGAACCTAAAAGAATTTAAGTAAGGCTCATATAACATAGAGTGTGTGTCGGGGTCATTAATTCTCAGTGGGATATCCTGGTGCTTCCCGAGAAGACTGTGGATCAGTAACTTGGTGTATCTGATGAAGAGAATCTTGGTACCAAGCTTCTTGTAACGTTGCATCATGTCTTCCCATATTAAGCTCGCATAATCAATGTGGTTCATATGAACCATTCCCCAGAAAGTTTGAAGATACATAAGCTTCGGTTGTTCATGACCACTATCTCTGCCTGAGACTGATTTGGTGATCATGATGTAGATGGTCCTCCAGGGTTGTGGGATATTTTTGAGATCGACACTGGAGTGCTTAGAGATGATACCAGAAGCTTCGTCATATCCAATGTTAACCATGAAATCCAATACCTCCTCTTCAGTAGGAATCGGAACGTATTCACTATAACGAATAACCGAAAGAAGAAGGATGACACGAAGATCCGCCATAGTGACCGTGACTTCCTTAGTGCCAAGGGACACTTTAACTGCATCTTGACCGTCAATTTTGTACATAGTATGCCAGAACTGATGGATGTAGATTTCGGGTACTGTAGCAGAGTTGGTAAGCATGAGGTGGAAAGGATGATTCTTGAGGATGTCAACAGCAACTCGGCATGAGGATTCTGAGCATGTGAAGTTGTTAAAGTCAACATGGAGATTGTTCTTTCTAATGGTTTTGTTGTAATCCGCAGGGAAGATATCAGCCATAGTGAGCTCATTTGGGGCATTGAGATTCTCTTGATTGACAGCCATTTCTTGATCTGAAAGGTATTGAGACAAAAGAAACAACATATTGAAACACATTGTGTTAGTTTTAGTTTGATTTTATTGTCCAATTACTTAATTGAAGTTATTATGTTTAGGAATGTTACGAGTCCAAAGTCACTTTAAGTCCAATTGTTTGAAGTTGATGTGATAAGTTATGTGAGTATGTTAATTTTGAAGTTTTAATGTCCAAATTCCACTTAAACACACAACATTTTAACCTTTTAGAGGTTATTGGTAACTTTTGGTTTTGTGACTTAAGTGTAACAAGTTACAAGTTAGGTTACGCGTAACATATCAAAACAAAGTGAAAAGTTAGCTTAAGCGTAAACATATCAGTTTATGTGTAAAAATGTGCTTTAGGCTCAGGTGTAAGCTTAAGCGTAAGGGCAAGCCTTAGGCATAAGAAATTCTTACGCGTAAATCTAGTCCAAAGGCTTAACTGCTTACGCGTAAGCTTTTAGTAGAATGTTATGCGTAAGTTTTATCTGTAAGAGCAAAGCTTAGGCATAAACATCCAAGTTTATGCATATCCTTCCGGGATACGCGTAGTCCCACTGTAGACCCCTTATGCGTAAGAGTTACGTGTAAGATTGCTCTTATGCGTAACCTTTACGCACAAAGACAGATGTCCCTGAAATAGGGGATTGGTTGATCGGAAAGGTATTCCATATGCATAAGTCATGAACACCTTAAGTCTGAACTTTTACGTGTAAACAACCTGTGAGACATAAACATAAAAACTTGATTACAAAGTAATCTTAACACTATCAGAAACACTAAACAGGCACACATTCATATCATATAAGCTCAGAACAGCTTAGGCGTAAAGTGGCTTAAACCCTAAACCCTAGATTCTACGCTTAACAGATTCAACCATGTAATTCAATCAAGAAGAGTTTCTGCACAATCCTAGATGCCTAAGAAGTAGTTTGCAACAAGTTTTAACACAAAACATCCACATAATCGAAAGATTCATGGGTAACGAGCCTATAAACCCTAAAACTTAAATTCTCACTTTTAAATGTTTCTGGGTGGAATTCAAGGCACGATTCATGTAATTCAACATGTTCTAATACTAACCTAGGCATCCAATCATACCAAAACACTCAAACATAAAAATCCCAAAATAAGAACATAAACCCTAAAATTTCAAAACGATTCAATTCGTGTTTTTGGGTTCAATTTTATGATTGAAATGAGTTTATAACAAGTTTATGAAGGTTTTGACACTTCCCATAACATCACAAACACACTTATGCATAATCCCAATTCCTACGCATACGCGTATACACAAAAATAAAAGTTTTGAAAGTTTTAACCATTAGATTTAAAAGATTTTGGAAACCATTGTTTAAAAACATGATCTAAATCTTATTCCACTTACAGATTTTGATTTTGTAGAACGGAGTTGAAGATTGAATGCAAGCCGTTGGATCTTGGTGGTTTAAGGAAATAAATGCAAGAGTAAATGCATTGAATGTGTTAGGTTGAGACTTTTGTTTGAAATTATTTTGAAAAATTGACAAGTTTAGTCCCTCAACCTCAAACTTTTTCAACCAATACCCATTAACTTCCATTTTGGTTAGACAAAACTCATTTTAGGAAAACTTAACGATACTCCCCCTCGACTTTTGAAATGATGAAATTTTTAAACATTTGAGTCCAAGGAGGGTATATAACAAGATACATATTCACCATTTTGAGAAATAATGTATTTTTGGAAACATGCAAGTACAAGGTTTTATTAAACTGAAAAATATTTACTTTCTCCCCCTCAACACTTGTTCGGAAAAAATTGTATTTTGAGAAATAATGTATTTTTGGTAACATGCAAGTACAAGGTTTTATGAAACTGAAAAATATTTACTTTCTCCCCCTCAACACTTGTTCGAAAAAAATTGTGAAATGTTTGATAGAACATAGTGTTGATGAAAGTTTTGTACTTGCAACGTTTGATTTTAAGATAGAAGAATATTTTTGGATTTTATTAGATTTTATATTTTTTTGTATTTTGTTTTTGAAAAATATTTACAAAAGAGGTTTTGGTGTTTGACTTTTCAAGAATGTTTTAAAAGTTCGTCCAGTTCTTCTGGAGTCAAACACCTCATACCAATTCGGTGAATCAAATCAGTAAATCTTGCGGGAGGCAAGGCTTTAGTGAGAAGATCAGCCAATTGGTGTTCTGTACCTAAAAAGTATAATTCAACGGTACCCTTTTCCACATGCTCTTTGATGAAATGATATCGAAGATCGATGTACTTTGACTTCGAGTGTTGAACAGTGTTGCATGAGATCGCAATACCACTTTGGTTGTCACAGTACACTAGAATTCTGTCAAATACATAACCATAGTCTTTGAGTTGTGTTCTCATCCATATGACTTGAGCACAACATGCAGACATGGCTACATATTCAGCTTCAGTTGATGACAGTGATGTGCAATCCTGCTTCTTCGATTGCCATGACACCAATTTATCACCAAGGAATTGTAAACCTCTTGAAGTACTTTTTCGTGAATCTAAGCATCCTGCGTGGTCAGCATCTGAAAAAGCTATTAGTTCAAAACCAGAATCCTTCGGATACCAGATCCCTAAGTTAATGGTTCCCTTTACGTATCAGAGGATTCTTTTAGCCTCAGAGAGGTGTCTTTCAGTTGGCCTTGACTGATAACGGGAGCAAAGATATACAGGAAATACAGTGCCGGGTCTACTGGTTGTTAGATACATGAGAGACCCAATAATACTTCGGTATTTGGTAGGGTCAACCAATTTCCCATGTAAATCAGCATCCAGTTTGTTGGTGTATGCCATTGGTGTTGCATAGGTGTTGCAACTTTGCATTCCATGTTTATTCAATATTTCAAGAGCATATTAGGACTGACTTAATGAAATACCACGGGGTGATTGATGCACTTGTAGTCCTAAGAAGAACGTAAGTTCACCCATCATTGACATTTCAAAAATTGTTTTCATTAGTTTTGAAAAAGAGTTTGATTACTTTTTATGGGTAGAACCAAAAATAATGTCATCCACGTAAATCTGAACAATTAAAATGTGTGCCCCATGATATTGAATAAACAGTGTTGGGTCGATGATGAGTGTGTAAATACTCATCATTTTTGGTCAAATCTGAACTGCAAAACATTTAAAAACACTCAGAAATGCATCAAAATACTGAAAATATCCCAAAATTGTGTTTCATATGTTTCGAATGCAAAATGTTTAAAAACAGTTGAAAAACGAACAAAGTTTGCATAATTGGCTGTTTCAGTCCCTCAACTTTCAAAACTTGTCAAATTTAGTCCCTATGCATATGTTTTGAAATAAAAGTCAACCCAAGTCCTTTCAAAATCAAAATTTATCAAAAATGATCCTTGGGTAAAAAGTTTGGAGAATTTACAATTTTGGTCCTTCAAGTTTCAAAATTGGCAAAAATAGTCCTTGGAAGTTTAAAAATGGAAAATTATCTTTTATGGTCCTTGTACTAATGAAACTTGGCAAGATTGACCCTTGGTATAACTTTGAAAATTTGGCAGATTTGATCCCTCAAGTTTGGTCGATTTGCAAATTTGGTCCTTGTTTACTAATCCTAAAACCATCCGGACCCTAAATCACTTAAACCCAATAGGTAAACCCAATCCAATCCACAAACCCAATCCCACCAACTTGACCCTTGAACCCCTCCCTTGGCCCCCTGCCAATACACCCTTGACCCCCCCCCCCCCCGTCTTGAACCCCTGCCTTTTAATATACCCCGGTCAACTCTCAGTCAAATCCCGCCCTTTTTCCCTCCATCTTCTTCAACCACTGTCTGCAACTCTCACCCCATCACCATGCTTCCAGCTCATACTCCACCCCTTATCACTCCACCTCACCTAACAAAACAAGAAACAATTAATGTTTCTCCTTCCTTGCACTCAAACCTCCCCCCCCCCCAGTTGATATATCTTTTGGCGCCAAAATCTCATCAATGGCTAAAAATGACTCCAATCATCCAATGACCCAAAAGAAAAGTGGGAAACACTCAGAGGAGAGAGGGGAAGAATTTTGATGATAAATAGAGGAAGAAAAGACAGAGTTGGAAAGTAGTTTTAGTTTTCATTTTTCATGTATGTCGTATTTAATTTTATGGTCTTAATTAGTTTCTTAAATTGTAATCCTAAGCTTTCCTGTAATGAACTAAAGTTATTTAGTCTATTGTAACTCATTTCAAGCATTAATTTCAAGTTCTATCAAAGTTCATGTTTTTACATTTCTCTTATTAAAGTCAGTTTCAAATGTACTAAATTCCAAGCTTCAAAGAGCTTATTTACTTCTCAAATAAGCTTACTAAAGCTGTTTATAGCTTCTAGTAAACTTACAAAACAGATTCAAGCAAGTTTGGAACTTGGTCAACAAAAGTCAACCTGTAGTTACAAAGTTGTGACTGGTCTGAATTGCTGGTATTGATGGTGAAAATGGGTTGAGATCAGCTTCATTTGGGGTTGATATCAGTTGTAGGATAGTGGTGATTTGTTATCTTATTTGGCATGCCATTGTGGCTAGGACTTTTTTAAGTATTTGCTTGCTATCTCAAGCCTGTCAATTAGCATAAACTGTTTTAGCTTATATTTTAGTGTAGTATCTGCATTAGTTAGCTTCTATATTGTTGTTAGATCATAATACTTAGCTGTCATAGATTAGAATTTAAGCTAGGCTAAAATTAGTTTGCATAACAGTTTTAAAGTAGTGTTTGGTTCAGCTTTCAAACCTGAGCTCAAGGTTAGTTATTAAGCTAAGTACTTTTGATTTAGGCTAGTTTAGGTCTGCTTCATTCAAATCAGTCTTCAAATTGCATCCATAAACTCTTACTGTCAAAATTAATTCAATCAGCTTCCATGTTGCATATCATTTAGGAATTTGAAAATCAAAAGCTTGATTTAGGTGTAGATGTTAGAGTAGTAGCTCATTATAGGTTTATTTCATCTTAGTTCATCATTATCAGTTCAATAATTGGATTCAAATCTCAATTTGGTCAAATTTACAAAACTGTCTCAAAAAGTCAAAAAGTTGAGAAACTCAGTTTTTCACCAACCTATGTGGATTTTTAGAGGATTCATTTCTGGTTCAAAGTTTTTGTAATTTTGGGATATTGAATTTCAACTGGTTGAGAAGTCAAAAGGGATTTTTGTGAAATTTTTGGAAACAGTCTTAAGCTCCTAATCAGCTTGTCAAATGGGGCAAAAGTGCCCTGTGCACACACTCAGCATACACTGAGTGTGCACAGGCAACTTCCAGACCTTGTGCAGGTCTTGTTTTTGATCACTAGGGTCTGAAACTTGGTTTATTGGCTCACTGGGTGGTGGTCTTGAGTATTCAAAATTTGGTTTTCAGTTTGGCTTATTTGATAAGCTGTTTGATAAGCTCTAATTAGGTGGGTATAGCTGATTTCAGTTACTAAATTCAAACAAGTCAAGTCATTTTATTTTCCATCTACCAGGGTTAGATCAGTTGAAATAGGTTGGTTTTGAGCAGTTTTAGCATACCCTAGCTTATGTGATAATTTGGTGCTCATTTGGTACATTTAGCTTATTACAAGTGCTTATTTATAAGCACTTTTCACTACAAAACCTGAATCTTGCACACTAGTATAGGTTTTTATATTTTTCATAGATTTAGAATATTATTTTAGACTTTTCCTGAATTTTTTAGATTTTTCTATTACTGTTTGCTATTTTTCCTATTTTAAATCAGTTTTTAGGACTTTTTAAATAGCTTTTTATACAAATAAATCAGAAAAGCTTCAAAAAAATAAGTTTTCAATTTTCATAGATTAAGATAAATATAAAAAGTCAAACAAATATTTTTCCATAATTTTTCTAGTTTAAATAGTAATTTTTAGCAATTTAATTAGTTTTAAATAGTTTTTAAATCATAGAAATTAGAATATAAATCAGAAAAATACAAATTCAATTTTCAAAAGTTTGTTTAGTTATTTTAGATTTTTTAAAAATAGTTTCACAATTTTCCTCGTTAATTTCATAATTTTTAGTATTTTAATTAAGTTTTAAAGTTTAAAATTAGTTTTTAGTTCAAATTTATAAAAGAAAAATCAAGAAAATCCAATTTTAAAAATAGTGATAGCATTTATTTAATATAATCTAGCTTTTTAATTTTCTTTAATTTGCATTTAAGCCCCTGTAATTTACAAACTTTTTCTTTAGGTATAATTATTCAAAATCCACAAACCTTTTCCCGTTCAATATCACCCGATCATTACACGTTTAGTTATTCAATCGCACAGCTCGTTGGGACTTAACGACCTGGGGAAACATTATATTCTCCTGGACTTAATTGCTTTGGTTTCAGACTGTTTGACGTTTATTACGGTTGACCATTCACAAGTGGTTGACTTGTGTAATAAACCTGACTGTTTGGGACCCAATCAAATTTTGGCGCCGCTGCCGGGGAGCTGTGCTAATAGTCTTACGTTTAGCATATTAGTGATTTGAATATTCACTCCTTGTTCATACCATCTATATGTATTTATATTTTCTTATAAAAATCCAAAAATCCAAAAACATCTTAAAAATCAAAAACCCAAAAAGATTTTCTTTCTTATTTTTACAACATATTTTTCAAAAATACCAAAAATATTCCTCTTTACCCTCTTACCCTTTTTGATTATTTATCCCTTTACCCTCTATCCATTTGATTCTAACTTCTTCTATTCTCATGGAATCTCTCGACTACGACGAATTCTGGAACGAAGTTGAAAAACTTCATACTTTATCACAAATGTCAAGAATTCGTGTTGTTCGTGATGATCCATTAATTCTGCGTAGGGAAATGGAACGAGAAACCGGGGTGACAAAGGACCAGGTACTTCCCTCTGATAATGGAGGTGCTAAATACGTCCAACCTACGGTTATCCAAAGATCTAACCCCTCAATTGCTCCTAAGCCGTCTAAAATTGATCCTAAACTTTCACAATTTACGGTTAAAAGCAATCATGCAGAATTTAGACCGGTGACTAGCAAGAATGACTTGCCTAAACTTCACGTTTCTCAAAAACCAGAACCGGAGACCATAACGGAAGTGGTGGAAATTGCTAGCTCTCAGAGCACACCACTTGTCCCACCTCCGGATTTTTCAAAATGTTCTTCGAGACTTGATAGTCATTCGGATCACCATGTTGGTTTTGTTGATTCTTTGGATGAACCGATTCCTTCTCATAACTCTCAAATGGAATCGTTTATTCCTTGTGTCGGTTGTGGTGAGCCTCTTTTTGGTTCACCATGTCGCTGGTGTACGTGTGTACAGTGTGGTAATGATATTCGGAACGGGAGTTGTTTGTTTTGTGGTTCGAGGAATTCATTTGATTATGATCCTAATCCGAACTCATTTAACGACCCCTCAAACTTTTCCAATTACCCACCACAGCCCGACTTATCTTCATTTAATCAACATAACTGCTGTGAATTTTGTGGAGGTCCTCACCAAGGATTTGAGTGTCAATCCGGAAACACGTTTGTCTATGAACAGTTTTCCGGTGATGCTCAGAACTTTGGTTATGACCAATATCCATATAATTCACCAGTCCAGACCCAACAGTTTTACTGTTGTGAGATTTTTGGAGGTCCTCACGATAATCTTCAATGTCAACCGTGGAATCAAAATTACTATACTTCCGGTTTTGACAATTTCCAACCTCCACAGCACCATACGGTTCAAACTCCACCTGAGCCGTTGTCTCAAGAAATTTCCCAAGATTTTGAAACCGCAATGAAAACACTTGATGATATGATTCGTAACTTTAAGAATCAAGTGAGTGGTGAAAATACCATGGGAGAATTGCTAGCCGAAGAACGAGAGGCTCGCAATTCTAGGGAAGAATTATTGGTCTTGGAGCATGCAGCTCTAAGGCGTTCCCAATTTCTTAAGGCAGCTATGTATGATGATGACGAGGAGAGTTTTTATCCTTTTAAAGATAATATTTCTCAACTCCCTCAGTCTGTTGTTATCACACCCGAGATTCACACTCACTCTCTTATTATGGGGGATGAGCATCTTGACACTGTTCCTGAAAAAGAACCGGACGAATTCATAAAGTCTAGTGTCGAGAACCTTGTCCCAATCCCAAGAGAGTCACAGGGAATTCTCGAGCATTTGTGTGATATCCCTACCCCTCTTGTCTTCCCAAAAGATCATGTTGAGATGTTCTCCGATTCTAATGATGATGATTCGTTATCTTGTGGAGACATCGTTTATGTGGAAGATTTACCTTCTGAGCTTGTTAACTTAGGAGAAGAGAATGATGAAGAAATAATCCAAGACGAAGCTCTTCGTCTTACATTATTGAATGTTAATCTTCTCATTTCTAAAATCGAGGCTTTCAAAGAGAAACCTATTTCATCTCCTATCCCCATTAAGGACAGTGACATTCTTTCCGATGATTCTATTCCGGAAATGAAAGCCTTCTGTTTTGATAATATGGGAGAGAAGATTAGTGGCAGTACCACTTCTCATTCTCATAATTCTCTCCCCGATCATGAATCATTTACTTTTGAGGAGTTCGCCAGTGAACTCACTCATATCATATCTCCGCCGGAGTATGATAATTTCTACTTTGATCTAGACACACCCATAATATGTCTTGATCAAGCGAGCTTAACTGATGAGATTCATGAAACTATGAATTCTCCTATTGAGGATGAAGAGTTAGTCATGATTTTTATCATGATTTTCTTTCTTTTCTTCATATATTCTGTCACTTCTCCTGTTCTTCACTCCTTCGGGAATGAAGACATTATCTTTGATCCCGGCATTTCCATGTACCATTATCTTGAGCCGGGAATATATCTCATCGGTGTGGAACTTTCACGTGCTTCAAATGTTTGTCCAAACATCTTGAATGAAAATCCGATGGAGATTGTTTCTTCCACTTTGCTTCCCCATGAACAAATGAATGCGGGGATCGAGTCAAGCTAGCGACTCGGGAATCAAAAACAGTAGCACACTATATGGGTTTTCACCCGTATTTCTGACTTCTTTCTATTTTCTACCACCCTAGTGTGGGGGAGTTCCCTCCCCCCGCTGTTGTATATAAGTTTTATCCAAAAAAAAAAATGGCCGTAGTATTTCCCTTTTACGTTCTCCGTTTCGGCATAACAGCCGGTACTTTGAATATTGAGGGCAATATTCATTTCTAGTGTGGGGGAATTCTCACGAATTTTATCATGTAATTATACCACCCAATTCCCCCATTTTTGGCCAAATTTTTTTTGGAGTAAGTGTTTTGCACTTACTCAGCTTACGGTTATCAGTCCGCCATGTCTAATAAACAAAAGGATTGGCTAATCCAGGAGCAAACGGCTCTTGGTAAAGATATCTCAAATCCGTTGACGGCTTGCAATTTGCCTAAAATTGTATGGTGTTCAGCTCACCATATCTTTAATTAGTGAAGAGTTGGCTAGCCCGCAAGTTTATGGCTTGTGGTAAAGGCAGTTGGAAAACCATAATTGGTAATCGACTCACCAAAGATAGTATATATTATCTAAGAGTTGGCTAGTCCAGAAGCAAACGGCTTTTGGTAAAGACAAATCAAATCCGTTGGAAGCTGGTGATTTGCTCAAAATCATTTGGTTATCATTGTACCAAGGTTCTTACTTGAACTGAAACATTTGGCTACTCCAGAAGTGATGGCTTTTGGTAAAGAGATTCAAATCCATTAAGTTTTCTCAAAAGATTGCTAGGGACTAGCAATAGTTTAGTGTGGGGGATTGATGAGTGTGTAAATACTCATCATTTTTTGTCAAATCTGAACTGCAAAACATTTAAAAACACTCAGAAATGCATCAAAATACTGAAAATATCCCAAAATTGTGTTTCATATGTTTCAAATGCAAAATGTTTAAAAACAGTTGAAAAACGAACAATGTTTGCATAATTGGCAGTTTCAGTCCCTCAACTTTCAAAACTTGTCAAATGTAGTCCCTAGGCATTTGTTTTGAAATAAAAGTCAACCCAAGTCCTTTCAAAATCAAAATTTATCAAAAATGATCCTTGGGTAAAAAGTTTGGAGAATTTACAATTTTGGTCCTTCAAGTTTCAAAATTGGCAAAAATAGTCCTTGGAAGTTTAAAAATGGAAAATTATCTTTTATGGTCCTTGTACTAATGAAACTTGGCAAGATTGACCCTTGGTATAACTTTGAAAATTTGGCAGATTTGATCCCTCAAGTTTGGTCGATTTGCAAATTTGGTCCTTGTTTACTAATCCTAAAACCATCCAGACCCTAAATCACTTAAACCCAAAAAATAAACCCAATCCAATCCACAAACCCAAGCCCACCAACTTGACCCTTGAACCCCTCCCTTGGTCCCCTGCCAATACACCCTTGACCCCCCCCCCCCCCCCCCCCCGTCTTGAACCCCTGCCTTTTAATATACCCCGGTCAACTCTCAGTCAAATCCCGCCCTTTTTCCCTCCATCTTCTTCAACCACTGTCTGCAACTCTCACCCCATCACCATGCTTCCAGCTCATACTCCACCCCTTATCACTCCACCTCACCTAACAAAACAAGAAACAATTAATGTTTCTCCTTCCTTGCACTCAAACCTCCCCCCCCCCCCAGTTGATATATCTTTTGGCGCCAAAATCTCATCAATGGCTAAAAATGACTCCAATCATCCAATGGCCCAAAAGAAAAGTGGGAAACACTCAGAGGAGAGAGGGGAAGAATTTTGATGATAAATAGAGGAAGAAAAGACAGAGTTGGAAAGTAGTTTTAGTTTTCATTTTTCATGTATGTCGTATTTAATTTTATGGTCTTAATTAGTTTCTTAAATTGTAATCCTAAGCTTTCATGTAATGAACTAAAGTTATTTAGTCTATTGTAACTCATTTCAAGCATTAATTTCAAGTTCTATCAAAGTTCATGTTTTTACATTTCTCTTATTAAAGTCAGTTTCAAATGTACTAAATTCCAAGCTTCAAAGAGCTTATTTACTTCTCAAATAAGCTTACTAAAGCTGTTTATAGCTTCTAGTAAACTTATAAAACAGATTCAAGCAAGTTTGGAACTTGGTCAACAAAAGTAAACCTGCAGTTACAAAGTTGTGACTGGTCTGAATTGCTGGTATTGATGGTGAAAATGGGTTGAGATCAGCTTCATTTGGGGTTGATATCAGTTGTAGGATAGTGGTGATTTGTTATCTTATTTGGCATGCCATTGTGGCTAGGACTTTTGTAAGTATTTGCTTGCTATCTCAAGCCTGTCAATTAGCATAAACTGTTTTAGCTTATATTTTAGTGTAGTATCTGCATTAGTTAGCTTCTATATTGTTGTTAGATCATAATACTTAGCTGTCATAGATTAGAATTTAAGCTAGGCTAAAATTAGTTTGCATAACAGTTTTAAAGTAGTGTTTGGTTCAGCTTTCAAACCTGAGCTCAAGGTTAGTTATTAAGCTAAGTACTTTTGATTTAGGCTAGTTTAGGTCTGCTTCATTCAAATCAGTCTTCAAATTGCATCCATAAACTCTTACTGTCAAAATTAATTCAATCAGCTTCCATGTTGCATATCATTTAGGAATTTGAAAATCAAAAGCTTGATTTAGGTGTAGATGTTAGAGTAGTAGCTCAGTATAGGTTTATTTCATCTTAGTTCATCGTTATCAGTTCAATAATTGGATTCAAATCTCAATTTGGTCAAATTTACAAAACTGTCTCAAAAAGTCAAAAAGTTGAGAAACTCAGTTTTTCACCAACCTATGTGGATTTTTAGAGGATTCATTTCTGGTTCAAAGTTTTTGTAATTTTGGGATATTGAATTTCAACTGGTTGAGAAGTCAAAAGGGATTTTTGTGAAATTTTTGGAAACAGTCTTAAGCTCCTAATCAGCTTGTCAAATGGGGCAAAAGTGCTCTGTGCACACACTCAGCATACACTGAGTGTGCACAGGCAACTTCCAGACCTTGTGCAGGTCTTGTTTTTGATCACTAGGGTCTGAAACTTGGTTTATTGGCTCACTGGGTGGTGGTCTTGAGTATTCAAAATTTGGTTTTCAGTTTGGCTTATTTGATAAGCTGTTTGATAAGCTCTAATTAGGTGGGTATAGCTGATTTCAGTTTCTAAATTCAAACAAGTCAAGTCATTGTATTTTGCATCTACCAGGGTTAGATCAGTTGAAATAGGTTGGTTTTGAGCAGTTTTAGCATACCATAGCTTCTGTGATAATTTGGTGCTCATTTGGTACATTTGGCTTATTACAAGTGCTTATTTATAAGCACTTTTCACTAAAGAACCTGAATCTTGCACACTAGTATAGGTTTTTATATTTTTCATATATTTAGAATATTATTTTAGACTTTTCCTGAATTTTTTAGATTTTTCTATTACTGTTTGCTATTTTTCCTATTTTAAATCAGTTTTTAGGACTTTTTAAATAGCTTTTTATACAAATAAATCAGAAAAGCTTCAAAAAAATAAGTTTTCAATTTTCATAGATTAAGATAAATATAAAAAGTCAAACAAATATTTTTCCATAATTTTTCTAGTTTAAATAGTAATTTTTAGCAATTTAATTAGTTTTAAATAGTTTTTAAATCATAGAAATTAGGATATAAATTAGAAAAATACAAATTCAATTTTCAAAAGTTAGTTTAGTTATTTTAGATTTTTTAAAAATAGTTTCACAATTTTCCTCTTTAATTTCATAATTTTTAGTATTTTAATTAAGTTTTAAAGTTTAAAATTAGTTTTTAATTCAAATTTATAAAAGAAAAATCAATAAAATCCAATTTTAAAAATAGTGATAGCATTTATATATTATAATCTAGCTTTTTAATTTTCTTTAATTTGCATTTAAGCCCCTGTAATTTACAAACTTTTTCTTTAGGTATAATTATTCAAAATCCACAAACCTTTTCCCGTTCAATATCACCCGATCACTACACGTTTAGTTATTCAATCGCACAACTCGTTGGGACTTAACGACCTGGGGAAACATTATATTCTCCTGGACTTAATTGCTTTGGTTTCAGACTGTTTGACGTTTATTACGGTTGACCATTCACAAGTGGTTGACTTGTGTAATAAACCTGACTGTTTGGGACCCAATCAGTCGACCGATCCTTTGATAAAATTATTAGCAAGGAGAAAGGATGACAACTTATCATACCACGCCCGAAGGGCTTGTTTGAGACCGTAGAGAGCCTTGTTCATTTTGTAGACGTGAGTAAGGAACTCTGGATCAACAAATCCTTCTAGCTGACTGACATATACTGTTTCCTTCAGTTTACCATTCAGAAAAGCAGTTTTGACATCCATCTGATAGACAGTGATGTTCATGTGAGCCGTAAATGCCAGAAAAATCCGTACAGCCTCAAGTCTAACAACCGGTGCGAATGATTCTTCGAAGTCAATCCCCTCTTCCTGTATATAACCCTTAGCCACCAGACGTGACTTATTTCGGATAACTTTACCTTCAGCATCTAACTTATTCTTCCAAATTCATTTGAGACCAATGACGTAGACCCCTGTTGGTCCTTCAACCAATTCCCATACTTCTAAATGTTTAAACTGGTCCAGCTCTTCTTGCATGGATTCGATCCAGTTGTCATAAGTCATTGCTTCTTGAATGTTTTTGGGTTCAGATTGACAAACGGTGAGTGCATAAATGCAATGTTCTCCGTCAGTCTGAAGGCGTTGTCTCGTTACGACTCGTTGGTTTGGGTTGCCAATGATGTTAACAAGAGGATGGTCTTTAGTCCATCAGTTTGTGGAGGGTTGATGTTGGTGTACATTGTGCTGATTTAGTGGATTCAGATGGCTGGTAAAAGATTCAGCAACATCTGGATTTGCAATTTCAGTAGCGAAAGGGTTAAAGAATGCATTTCCATCATAATCCGCTGGTGCAGGTACATTTTGATTAAGAAGATCATCAGCTGGATCATCGTTATTAGAAGCGGTTTGTTCACCTGTTGTTGGAGATTTAATCGGAGGTACATCAGCAACAGTTGTTGTTGTTTCAGGTGTATCAGGTAAAGGATTAGTATCAGGTTGAGCAGCGGAAACATTTGATACATCTGGAGCACGTTGATCAAAATCATCACTGAAAAATAGAGCAAACAACGTTTCCATCTGACGACGAGTAAGCTGATGATCGGGGGATGTTGAGACGGTTATGTCCGGGTTCCAAGCTATTTTGCTCAGAAGCCATTTCTGTAAGCTAGTCAAAATTAGCATGAATGGTTTCCATAATTTCTTTTGTACGACGATTCCAGATCCGGTATCCCTTTGAGTTTTCACAATATCCAACGAAGACTCCAATGTCACCTTTTTCCTTGAGCTTTCCAAAGTCAGCACGATCATTATTCGGGTAACAAAGAGCACCAAATACATGAAAGTGTTTGAGATTCGGTTTTCTGTTATGGATAAGATCATAAGGTGTTTTGTTGTGGCGTTTGGTTATCATAGAACGGTTCTGAGTGTAGCATGTAGTTGACACGGCTTCTGCCCATAAGTAATCTAGAAGTTTTGCATTTATCAACATCGTTCTTGCAGCTTCCACTAACGTACGGTTTCGTCTTTCAACAACTCCATTTTGTTCTGATGTCCGTGAAATGGATGTCTGATGCTCAATTCCCACTTTCTCATAGTATTCTCAAAGAGTTTGGTTCACAAATTCAGTTCCTCTGTCTGTTCTGACTTGGCTAACCGTGTTATGGAGCTGAACTTGAATTTTCGTGAGAAAGGTGATGATCATTTGTGGAGCTTGATCTTTACTTCGAAGAAAATAAACCCAATTCCATCTGGAGTAGTCATCAACGATTATGAGAATGTAGCGTTTTTCATTAATCGTCTGCACACGCATCGGGCCACACAAATCGATGTGAAGAAGATGAAGAACATGCTGAGAGTTGTTTTCCACCTTTGAAGGAAAATGAGAACGAGTGCTTTTCCCTTGTTCACAAGCTGAGCATAAGTGATCTTTTGAATACCTAAACCTTGGAAGACCTTTAACTAGTTTGTGCCGTGCAAGATTTATTATGGTTTGAAAGTTTAAATGTGAAAGTCTTCTGTGCCACTTCCATGATTTTGTAGATGTTGCCTTAGAAAGTAGACAGATGGGAGATGAAGCGATCATATCTTGCATTGAGATTGTGTAAAGGCTTGCAGTGTGGTTTCCTGTAAGATATTGGATTTCACATACACATCATAACATTAACACAATGAGCACATAGATAGTTTTAGAGAGAGAAAGAGTGGGACATTCTAGTGAGAGAAACTTGTGGAATATTAGATTACCAAAGAACATCCGACCCACTACCTTGGGAGGTAGAGGGTATTTATAGGTTACAAACTAAACGACCTCCTGACGGCCTGTGGATCAGGGATACAGTGGGTAAAGACCCGTCCTTCCTCCACGGTGTTGCACTAGACTATTTTACGCTACTGACTAACTACAAAACAACATAAACAAGTAACTAACGATTAGTCTACGAGCTAACTAAAGCTAGATGATAGTTGGGGTGACCGACTCTTCAATATAGGAATTTTATAATTCCTAACAATCTCCCCCTAAGGGAGGTCACCCCATGTTTTACATTACAAATCCTAGCATTCTATTCTTGACATTGTTCTTGAGCTCGTAGACAAAGCAACTTCAACATCGCAATCTTTGTGCATAAGTAGTGCAACTTCAAAGTCTGCACAGATTTGTACTTTAAGAGGAGGTCATTAATGATCTATGAGATAATTAATTTTGAGCCATCTTTTGAGATCATCAGCTATCAAAAATCTCTAATACATCCTTTGTGGTGTTGTGACTTTAGGACCGACATGCTCACATTCTGGATCATGATATCTTCTCATCAGAGTAGCGGAAGCATTTGTTGAATCATGATATTGGCAGCAGCGTAGCAGAAGCATGGAGTGAAAATATCAGAGTCATTGATGCACTTATCATGATATCTTTTGAGATGAATGTGTAGTGTGAGCATGCGGCTATGGATTGACCGCTTCATTCTGATCAGCTGCAAACGTCGGGTGTACCTGCATACAACAGTTAGCAATAAATCGCACGAAAGTGTCTTTGATCACTTTTGTTGAATTGAGGTACACGGCCCACGGTTCCCCGTTGATCAGTACATGTACTGCCTGTGATCAGGTAAAATTCCGAAGAATTTCCTTGACAGGGTTTCGCAGCTGTTCTAGTTGTTCTCAAACCGGAACGTCTCAAAGAAGACAACACGGAGTGAGTGAACAAGCGAATTTTGAGTCCACTGATTGATGAAAAGAGATTTGAAGAACAATCGTGTATTGCTCAATAGAAATTGTTTTTGCAATACAACGAAGGTTTTATTGAAAATCAATTATCAATCATAAAAACACCTTTTGGTTTGAAGAATGAGTACACGGTCGATGTGCTAAAGAAAAGAGTTTTTAAGCACAAAGACCGGTTTTTCAAAGGTATCCGTCAATCCATAACCTGAACCAGGTTTGATTCAAGAGATTGAATCGCCCCATTGTTTCTGTTCAGTTGTCACATGGTTGATCTATATAAAAGATCTCATATGCCACCTACCAGGAGCTTGTTTGATGTTGGCTCCAGAAGGCTTTCCATCTTCATTGTGAATATGTAAACACATCACTCAGATGTTCTGGCAATACCACAAGGATAATGCGTAGGACTCAAGATATAATCTCTCTTTCCACATTGTGTGAAACAGAGAGTCTTCATTGAAAGTGTCCTAATGAGATTTATTGATGATCTCGTGGCTCTAGACTCAATTTGTGCATATCTGGATCCTGTGCCGGAGACTAGGGAGAGGGTCTCCTTCTTCAATATCAACAATCTCTAAGAGAAAGTCGATAGATAATGTCGGTTCCCCGTGAGAATGAAACAAGTCCTTTTAAGAGGAACTTGAGTGGTTTGGAAAGTTGAAGTGCAGTGCGTCACTGGGTCCATGACGTCTTGTCTTCAATACCTTCAATTAAGAAAGAGAACGGAGGCACACGTTTTGTAAAAGTTTATGAACTACGTGTACAACTCCCCCTCAAGAGCAAGATTTTTATAGTTTTTGTTAAGTCCATGTTTTACGAAACTATTATATAGTGTTCATAGACTTAACTAAAAGTTTACCAAAAGTTAACCTAGGATACCGTCTACTTGTTATGGTATATCTTGCTGGTTGAGATGAAATACATGCCACTATATTCCTACTATTCCAATCCATACACAAGGGTACTAGGCGGTCTTGGCCTCCCTAGATGGGTCCCTGTTAGGTGATCAATCACATCTTCAGGAATCCATACTACTATTTTCCTCTTTTTACTCTATACCCTTCTCACGCCAGATTCTGACTCGATCATGACCTTATTTGGGTTGTTCCAAGATCGATACTTCAGAGCCATTCGTGACTTCCCCAACTTCTTAATTTTTCTTAACTTACTCTTTTCCCACTTTTGTTTATCGGGAGGTAAATAAGTTGGAATCCCGTCTTTGGCCCAAGTTAAGTATACGATGACTACCATTGTAGTCATAACTTCTGTTCTGCAGTACCTGGGTCACTGCGTGACGTGAAGTTGAAAGGTTTGGTGAGTTCAAGGAGAATTTTCCTGAACAAAGTAAGAGTGCCCCTTGGCTGTAATAGATAGCTGAAAGAGAATCTCTAACAACTATAACTTCTTCCTCTGGGAGAGGGATCAGAGGCCGTGTCCTAGGTCTATACGTGTTTAACTCAGATCTCGGTGCTCTAGTAGTTATTTAGAGTAATCCTGTGAAAGTTACTTCTGAGAGACAAAGTGTGTTACACCTTTCTCTCTAATATAGAACTCAGGATGCGTAATAGGAACACCATAACG
>BPTQ01000006.1:228694099-228723281 GCA_019973895.1 Chrysanthemum seticuspe | reverse complement strand
TGCAAGTGGAGATAAGGACTACTAGTTTACCAATTGCTTCTCAGCGTACAGTACCGCCTGAGTCTTGGTCTACTTCTACTACGTAGATGTTTCGTATAAGGGTTCGGGAGTCTTCTGACCAAACTAAGAATGTACCGACCCTTAGCGTGATCGTGTAGGTCTCAACGTGGAAGTTCATTTGCATCTGAGTGGAAGACTTTGACAATTTCGTAAGCTTGACCTTCAAGATCTCTTGGTGTTATGGATGAGATGCTCTTTCGTTCACAAAACCATCTTATGAAGCTTCCCATATCACCAGTGTAGTGTAGAAGAGAGTCTTCAGCTGGAATTTCGTAGTTATTGGTGATAACTGATGCCCAATTGTTGTCAGGAATCATAGAGTCAGACTCTGGGATGGTCCATGTGGGTTCTGGAGAAGGAGGTCTATCTTCCATAATGCAGCTTTGAATAGTGTCTCTTGAAGGTGCAACTCTGGATGTGCTAGTGCGATTCCCAGCCATGTAAGAATCAAACCAGTCTTCTGAGGGCTTGGGAATATGCTTTGTAGATGCATCATCTTCATCTGGTTCTGAGTCCGCCATGACATGCGACTCTTCGTTAACCATTTGATCATCAGGAATAGAGGTGAACGTGGATGTGAACCTTGAATCGACCGTCGTCCAAGCAGCAGATTTTTTCTGAGTACTCTGCTCTTTTGTCGGATCTGATTGACTGGAAGATTTTGGCGGTGATGATGGTGGTTGTGATGGAGGTGTGTTGGTTGTTGTAGAAGGATTACCAGATCCAGAAGTTCCAGCGCCCCCCGTTGGTGGTGGGGGTGGATCTTTGCGATCCTTCATCAATGCTTCCATTACAATTGTTCTCCTTTTCTTTTTAGCTTCTTTTTCTCCGACCTCAATCTTGAACTGCTCATAATTGTCGAACTTAATGGATTCTTCAAGTGCCTCATAGAGTTTACTGTGAACCTCATGCTTGTCCTCTTCAGCCTCATACATCCTTTCACACAGAGCTGCTCTCATATCAGAGATTGGGAGGTCCTTGAATCGTCTAAGAAGTGGAGCCTCCATAGCCCATTCCACAGCATCCTTGACTTCTCCTTCAATAGCTTCAGTAACCGCTTCATTGAAGTTGAGGTGCTCCAATCTATAGACACGATCCACCAGAGAATCAACAGATTTAGGAAGTTGCCTTTCCAGAGCTTCTATCCTTTTAATAGTTTTATCCAGTAGTTGATCAGAGGTGAGAATCTGTGGAGGGGAAGCTGGTGGAGCCACTTCATCTGCAATTGTAATGACGGGTTATGGGTTTGGTGACATTGTTGGTGGTGTTTGTACAGTTGATTGAGTAGGTAAGGGAGGTGGAAGTGCAGTTGATAGTGAAGATGCAGTCATTGGAGGAATGGTTGACGTATCTTGCTGAATGCTGACATTATACATGGATTGTGCAGAATCTAAGGTTTTGTCATTAATGAATTGATCACCAAAAGAGAATTCATCATCAAGATTCTTAAGTGAGGATAGAGAGTTAGTAGACAAATTTGGTTCATCCATCTTCAAGGTCTCATCAGATCTTGTCTCAAGGTTCTCCTGTGAGCCCTTTTGTAACAGAGTGTCAACATTCAAGTCAGATTGAGTCTCACCAAGTGTAAGAGATTCCTTAAACGTTTCAGGCACCTTGACCATTCCAGATTGTTCTTTTGCATGAGATGAGTTTGTTCTTCTCTTCAGCTCATATTGATTAGTGGTGCTTGATGGAGATGATGAGATAGTTAACAGCATGTGAGCAGCTTGTTCAGTTTCAACACTTGCAACTCCTTTACCCTTGTCAAGTGAAATTGGGGTTGTTTGTTGAGGTAGTTGAGCGGGTTCCCTTAACACAATTCCACCTACTGGAGCTTTCACATTCTGACTTTCAAGGCTTTGCTGAATTCCAAGTTGCAGATCAGCATCATCTTCATCAGTTAGCCTGGTAACATTCCTTGGTATCTCAGTTTTCTCACCAATCTCCTTTTCCACTTTCTTTCTTTTTACATTCCGCTTCTTGGATGCGGTGTCAGACTGTTGAGACCTTTCAAGTCTCTTTTTAGGAAGAGAGGCATAGGATGCTTGTGAGGCTGACTTGGTTATGGGAGCATTTGGTTGTAAAGGAGATGGTGTGACATCAGCAGAGAGTTTGGTTGCTCTTTTCATGTATTGCTTGAAGTAGTCCATCTTCTTGATATCTTCTGTGAGAAGACAATCAGGAATTGGCAATCCAAATACTTCTTAATCCGAACCTCTAGGAACATATTTCAGGTTTCCTAAAACAAATTCATCTTCTGCTTTGTGTAAAGCTGATTCAGACCTAGGAGTGAATTTATGAGTTTGTTGTAAGTACTGGATAACATGCTTAGAGAATCTGATACTGGGAATTACAAGCTTGTTCTGTTTCTTTCGGCCTTGAGCTTTGTTCTGGAAATTGATTCTGTCAGATATGAATGTGTTCATTGATAACGAAAATTCTTCCCAAATACGATCTGATACATTCACATCAACCCTATTAACGATTCCCCATAGGATTTGCAAGATGGGGATCCTCACTTTATCGAACCCTGATGTTTTGCCAGATAGGCACAAGTTAAGAATTGTTGTAATGGCTCTCCATGGTTGAAACATGTGTCCAGTGATGATGTCAGATGCTCTTGAAATACTGTTCTGATAACCCAATCCAATTAGAAAGACAATCAAATCATCAGCACCAGGTGGAGATTCAGAACGAAAGTCAGGGTTACATGGTGTGATTCCAAGAGCCTTGCTCAGAATATCATAATCAATTGTGAACTCCATATCATCCAGCATGCAAGAGTATCGAGCTGTGATTTTGTCCCATTGAATGGTGTTCCAGAACTGTTGAATGTAAATGGAGGGAATTGAGCATTGCTTGGAAAGTGCTCCGAAGAAGTTTGTGTTTTTGAGGATGTCAATGGAAACTTTGAGTATCGGATTTTGTTGAAGCCTTTGTAGATCCACATAACAGTTGCTTTTTCCAATAACAGCCCATTGACTCCTGGGAAGGATTTCTTCGTCTGAAAGGACTTTGGATGATGCTGACGGGGTAGCACTCTTTTCTGGGATTGAACTTGCCATTGATGTTCTGAGTAATCATACAATCAACAGTAATGAATGGGAACAGGTTAGATGATAAATGGTAGATGAGACAACAATGAGAGCACCCTTATGACATGGACACATAGAATTAGTCGCTCAGAGGGAGTTCCAAAAAAAAACACATACAGAGACATAACAGACAACTTCCTTACGAGAGATAATACAATGGAGTATAATCTTACAGATAAATATTCACATGACGAGCAGATAAGGGAATAACAAGCAAAAGAGAGCATAGCAAAGGGATCATGTCATGAGCCACAATACAAATGTAGAAGTGATATAACAAGTGTGTATGAGGAAAAAGAAACATTTTGGTTGTCGTGAGAGAAACCAAGTACCTTTTCCCTAAACAGACTTGACATAGCAGATTACATGGAGTGTGTAGACTCAACAAATTGAATTAGAAGTTCCTAAGTATAGAGAATGAGATCAACTATAACACTGGACCTTTGAACATATTAATAATCCTTGACCCTAATACTAATTCTCAACATGAAAGTGAACAATGTTGCAGACTTGTAAAGACAAGTCGTCATCTAGAGCCACAGACAAGTCGCTAAAAGATTAGCACTCTAAGTCGCTATGCTAATTCGCTAGCATGTAAAGTCAAGTCGCCATGAACAGTAACACACCCAAGTAGCTATCAATTCGTAAACTAAGTCGCTAGGTTACTAATTCGCTAACTTGTAAATACAAGTCGCTAACTGCTAACTCGCTAACCAAGTCGCTACAAAACAGTCAACTAAGTCGCTAGGTAACTAATTCGCTAACTTGTAAATACAAGTCGCTAACTACTAACTCGCTAACCAAGTCGCTAGAATTTAGTGAACTAATTCGCTACAGAAACGTAGTCGCTAACTTGAACACTAACTCGCTATGAAGAACATTCAGACTAAGTCGCTACCAAGAACAATTTAACTCGCCACCAAGAACACTCAAAAATTCAACAGGCAAACCACCCAATCCACCAAACTATCATTATCCTTTCATGGTAACATATACAACAATCACAAAATAATGCACCAACACTTAGAATATATGCAATCATAATAATCATCAGCCCTTCGAACCTAAGAGGGAATCCAACAGTCACAGTACACGAGATGCACGTTCGAATCTGGTAAACGTGACAAGTTAGAAACACAACACAAACGCTTAAGAGAGCTAAGATAAGAGTGATTCGAGACAAACCTCTTGCTAAGTCGCTAGGTAGAGCAATTATACGAATAGAAGAAAAAACGAGAGAGAGAAAAAGGAAACTTGTTTGAGAAGAGATCTGGTAATACGCTAGGGGTATTCAAACTAACTTTGGCATTATGACACATTTGGTCCTCGTGGTTTTAGAATGAGAGGTAAAACGCTAGTGCAACACAACATTCACATATTAGACAAGTTTGGTCCCTATGGTTTTGAGGAAGGAGTGGTAAGATGCTAACACAGAATATAGACTAAGTCGCTAGCATAGATTATCACAATGATCAACATGAATCAATTAATCATTTAGACCAATAAGCATTTAATACTAGGCACTTAATACGAAGGTACCCAATGATAATCCTATGAGCAAGATACGACCACAACCAACAAAAACCATAACCCGATAGTTACAGAGGCAAGACACGACCTCAACATGCAAACGAGCAAGCATTATAACCAACACAGAATCCAATGGCATAGATAGTCAAGAAAAACATATACACAGTCTCCCCCTCAATCAAGTTCATCAAAGAACATTGATTGACATAAGTTTACCCTGATAAAATGGAAACAAGAATATTTCAATTGTTCGAACTTCATCTATGATCCCGTGTCATTATTGAATGACATTTCTAGGACCGTAGATGTTATCGATAATAGTGAAAATATTCTTTATTAGATAGGAAAAACGTGATAAAATAGTACATTTAAAGAATTTAATCAGGAAAGATTTTTTTTTTTTTTTTTTTTTTTAAAGAAACTCGATTTATACAAAGATATGGATGAACGAGTCCTGATTCAATGATGAATAGGAGTCAAAGTAAGTAGTGCATCAACTGTTGCACGCTATAGCTCCTGAATGAGCTATGTTCATTTCTGATGGGAACCAAGTCATGAAGTTCCTGATTGAGTTGAGCATTGTACCTGAAAACGACTGAGAGCACATTGTACTGGAAGCACATGTAGATTTGTACATAGAAGAGTTAGTGACATGATTAGTCTCACATTTGGATGCATCACACTATACTACAGACTTATCATTAATGGAGATCCTATTAGGCTCTACATTCTTGAAAAGTTTACCTGTAGGAATCCATTTGAGGCATGATCTAGGGATGTAAGTTCGTTTAAGTCCTGTAAACTTAAATAATCTACCAGTGGGAATCCATTTGAAGCCACAGTGAGTTGAACTAAATGAGTGCACACCCTTGTTTTGACTAATTGTCTTTTTGTGATCTGAGAATTTCTTAGGGGATTGATCTGTCAGACTATGTTTTGCATGAGACCTAGTTAAGCTTATAGCATTTCTGATTTGTGGGTGATCTCCATTAGTCCTATGCTTGGGATTCATCATATCTGAACTAGGCAATGAAGTGACTGGTTTTGACAAAACAGACTTATTATCAACTTGGGATGTAAGCTTAGATTTCAATGGTTTAGCTCTTTCAGACCTAAAGGCATTAGGTTGTTTAATAACTGTTCGTTTCAAGTGGTTCTGAACAGTTGAGTTTTCCAAAGTTGAAGGTTTTGCAAACTTAGTGTTCATCCTATTTCCAACATACTTCCTGAGCTCATTTTTTAGGGCAACAATATTGAAGCTCTTATCCTGAATTTGTGCTTTGAGGTCATCAATATCTTTCATCAAGAAGTTAGATTGATTGACTAACTTAGAGTTTGTTTCCTCAAGGTTCTTTCTTAAATGCTCATTTTCTCTTAAAAGGTTGGACACACATAGAGCTAGTTCAGAATTCCTAGATTCTAGTGTATCACTCATCTCATGACAGTCATATTTCTGGGCTTCTGAAAGAAGCGATTTCAGATTTCTTATGGTCGAATCTTTGTCCTGAATCTGGGATTTTAACTGATTAATTTCAAAAAATTCTCTAAATTCTGGAAGTTCCAGATTACTACACTGTTTTTTTGCATAAAACATTTCATTCTTATGTTGTATTTCAATTTGCAAAGAGATACAGTGTTTTTCAAGAATTGAAAATTTGTTTGAAAGCTCATCATATACCCTTTTTTCAATCATGTTACTTGCATTAGATTCAGACAAAACAAAGATTGATTCCACATTGTTATGTTCAGGGTAAGAATCATGTACCTTTTTGTGATAATTAGTGTGATCAGATAAGAGTACCTTGTTGATTGATACCTTTTTTGACTCTGAGAATTTGAGATCAGCGTTGTTTTCTACATCCTTTTCCATCACAACTGAGATTCTGCAATCAGTGTCTTCTGCTGGTTCAACTGGAATGAAGCATGACACGTCATCATTGTTCCATGGACACTCTTGACACTCATTCAATTCCTTCAGCTTGTTATTCTCTTTTGCAGCTTCCTCGATGTATGTTTCCATATTACTCATAAGTTGAATAAATGATTTTCTGAACTCATGAATTTCCATTCCCGTGTGCTTCTTGAAAGACATTCCAGTCATGATATTATCAAAATCTGAGGAGTATTCTTCCCGGGTAAGTGGCTGAAATTGGTTGAAGATGGTTTGGAGAGCAGCATGAGAATCATCCGTTGAGAGCTTTTCTTTGGTAATTTGAAACCTCAGTCGTTCTAGGTTAAGCAAAACAGTTCTTGTTAAAGTGGGAAAATCCTGACGAAGGATGGCACAACTTGTTCGATCCATGGTTGTTGATAAGAGTAATTTGAGAAGCTGACTGAGATGTTGAAACGGCTCACTGGTGCATTCCACATTCTTAGCATCATCTGAAGACATTAAGAGTGACTTATTTGAGTTGTTCTGATTGATCGATACTGAATCATTAAGTGTGTGGCTTTCAGATAGGCATTTTGTTTCACAATTCTGTGCTATGTCATAGAGAGCAAGTACTTTGGTGATTAAAGGATCCATAATGACTGACATTGTGTTATTATGAATTACTCCCCAAGTCTTTAGAGAATTAGAATCAACTCGCTACCAAATAAATAGCACTAATCCCAAGTCGCTAGACGATACTACACCAAGTCGCCAACACTTAATTCGCTACCATGCCAAGTCGCTAGAGTTCCAAGTCGCTAGCCAGATGTAAGTCGCTAAGTAGTAACTCGCTAACACTCAAGTCGCTAGCAAAATTTCAGCAGCAATTCGCTACACAAGTCGCTAACAATGCAAGTCGCTAAAGAGCAACTCGCTACAGACCAAGTCGCTACCACCAAGTCGCTACTCGTAGTGGAGAGTCCACTACTTGTACTTTAACTCGCTAGCTCCAACACTGTAAGTCGCTAAAAAAATGTGAAGCAAGTCGCTACCAAGAAAATACTCCGTGAGCTAAGTCGCTAGCTTGAAAAACCATATAAACATCACTTTTCAATCCAAAAACAACCCAACCAAGATGATTCAAGCTTACCAAATGAAAACCTAAGCACTTGTGATGATTCTAAACATAAAAGTACCAACAAAATTCAAACTTTAACACAAGAAATCAACCAAATGATGCAAAAACCACTAAACTTTTTCAAACTCAAAAACCACCTAAAAACCACTATAAATCCAAAGATGTGCAAGATATGATCTAACCTTGGCTCTTGATACCAATTGTAAGATATTGGATTTCACATACACATCATAACATTAACACAATGAGCACATAGATGGTTTTAGAGAGAGAAAGAGTGGGACATTCTAGTGAGAGAAACTTGTGGAATATTAGATTACCAAAGAACATCCAACCCTCTACCTTGGGAGGTAGAGGGTATTTATAGGTTACAAACTAAACGACCTCCTGACGGCCTGTGGATCAGGGATACAGTGGGTAAAGACCCGTCCTTCCTCCACGGTGTTGCACTAGACTATTTTACGCTACTGACTAACTACAAAACAACATAAACAAGTAACTAACGATTAGTCTACGAGCTAACTAAAGCTAGATGATAGTTGGGGTGACCGACTCTTCAATATAGGAATTTTCTAATTCCTAACATTTCCTGACATAAGATCGTTTCTTTGTAGATCACGAATGAAGCAAGTTTTCTCCCGAAAAGAAACTTCCAAATCACCATCACAAAACTGGCTGACTGAGAAAAGATTGTGTCCAAGACCTTCAACATAATAAACCCTGCTAATTTCGATGTTCCCATTGATGTAGTCTCTGTAGCCCATGATAGTTGTGAAGTGATCATTCCCAAACCTGACAGTGCCTATGAACTTTGAAACAAAGTTTGTAAGAAGTTTGAGGTTGCCTGTCATGTGCCGGGAACATCCGCTATCAAAAATCCAAAGGATGATCTGTATCACCTGCATTACACACAGACGACACAGGTGGAATAGAAGTAGAGGTGGAACCCGAAGAGTAAGAGGGTTCCGTTATAGTTACAGTTGAAACACACATGTTTATGATTTTAGGAATCCATTTAAATCCAGGTGTAGTTTGTAACCATCTCTGCCAAGTCCAACTAGTTTGTGCTTTGGTCTTAGTGAATGCACTAGGTGATATTCTCTTCCTAGGAGGTGAAGTGGGTTACATGGGTACATCAATGATATTTGCAGAAATATTAAAAGGCGGTTTACCTAGCACTGACTTAGAAGCATTAGTGGGCCTAGAGGTAAGTCCATTTCTATGTTTCCATTTATGAGATAAGATAGATTTAGCAACACATTTATCATGACAACCAGAAAACATGATTTTACGACAACCAATACAAGATGCTTCAAAAAAAACATTCAAAGTACTTAAAGATTCAACATTCGTTACATCACTTTGTCTATTACATTTCTCTAACGCAATGTTTAAAGTAGGTGCAACATGTATTTTATTCAAGTCCTAGTGTGTTCTTCTACTTCATGGGTCTTTACTGATCTTCTCTTATGTTGCAACTTTCTATTCTTCTTTTTTGTGCTCTTAAGCTGAGAAGTGTTAACCCTAGTATTAGAGGCAACTACTCCTGTAGAAGTGGAAGGAAGCAAATTAGTATCTTGTGGTTTGTCATTAGGCATCCTAGTGTCAATTTTTTAGGTCACCATATTATAACACAAGGATCAATATGTAAGAGATAGAGATGAAGGAGGGATGAACACAATACACACACACGAATATATAAAGGTTATGCGTAGGAACTAGTATAAAGTGAAGAACCAACCTTCAGGTGAAGGTTTACATGTCTATTTATAGGGGAAGGGAGCTAGGGCAACACCTCAAGTCCCTTCCTTTCTTATTAGGCTTTGGCATAGGCTCATGGGCTTTCTACATGAGCCTAGCCTTGATTACTAACATAAAAGCCTAATTAAGCAACCTATTACATATTAAATGACTAACACTTGAAATACAAGTTAAGAGTGATTCCAACAATCTCCCCCTAAGTGTTAGTGATGACTCCAACAATCTTGAATAAGTTGTTGGCGTTGATGTAATAGCAGTTGCTTTGACGTCTTCTGGCATTCCTCTATCTTGTGAGAAGAAATGCCTTGATTCCAATAATCTCCCCATAGTAAGGATCTTGTTTCTTTTGAAGTTTTCAGCTTTGACGTCTTAGATTACTTTGTTCTTTGTTCTTTGTTCTGGTGTAGATGTGGTGATATTATATTGTTTTTGTCTGCATCAGGTCCGCTTTGTTGCTCAGGTATCTCCACGTCTTTCTCCAACATGCTCACACGCTCTTTGACGTTGGATTTCAGATTTTATGTAGTTCTCTAGTCTTTAGACTTTGTAGATTCTTTGGTTGATGAATAATCCTTTTGACTTTTGAGTTGCCTTTCGAGAGAACTTCAATTAAGTTGTTGTTGGTATGAGCATGAGGAGAATCTGCACGATCATTCCTCCCAGGAGCGTCCATAAGAAGAAATCATAAGAATTGGTTAGTGAAAAACACCAATCGATCATTGTGATCGTTTCTTAGAGAATTGACGATTGTTCTTCTGATGAATGTATTGATTCCATTCACCTTGGTCGGGCGAATCAGCCGTCCGAATCCCATAAGGGACAGTTGGCATTACATTGAACAAGTTCAAGTAATAACCCACATCTTCAGGACTCGATTCTTGAAAGGAATCTCCTTAGCGGGATTTCCAGCACTTACAAGTTTGAACTTCGAGGGTGTTAACAACATAGTGTGAAAACACGTCTCTAATTCTAGCAAAGGCTGTTCCTGAAATGGAGTCCCTCAAGTAGGATAACAGATGTACCTAAATACATCTACAGTTTAGGTGAGTCACTGAGGTACACCGAAGCATCACCTCATGACTGTAGACCGTTTGAGACAACACTAAGCGTAACCCACAAGGAGTTACATAAGCGACCTGTTGTTAGGGCTGTTTGATGTTGACCCTGGCAGGATTTTCCATTCAATCACTGAGGATCACAAGCGTGAATCCCCTCATAAATGTTTTCGACAGATTGCTAAGATCTGTGAAGGACTCTAAAATTTATCACTTGCTTCCTTAATGTTGAATAGCAAGTGATGAAATGTCAAGTGTTCCTAAGAGATCTTTTGATGAATCTCGTGGCTCTAGACTCAATAGTGCGCTTTGGTTTTCCTGAGCGGAGACTAGGGAGAGGGTCTCCTTCTTCAATACCAACAATCTTTAAGAGAAAGTCGATAGTTTATGTAGGGTTCCCTGTAAGAATGAAACAAGCTTCTGTTGAGAGAAATTTGAGTGGCTAAGAAGGTTTAGTGCATTGCATCACTGGGTCCATGACGACTTTAATCTGTAATACCGGTGTCATCTAGTGACAGCTAGCAGCATATGAATTGAACCCGGTGTCTGCCCTAAGTTGAATATTTTGGAGGGCTATTTCTTTTCACCCTTTTCTTTACTTTTCTTTTTAATTCTTCAACTTCTTCTTTCTCCGATTCTCATTCTCTTTTTTCATAATCATACCTAAGGACTTCTAAGTACTAACTCTTGGTGGTGTCCTTGGGTAGATCCCTCCGGCTCTGGCGGATCATAGGACGGTTATTCCTAACCTTAGTCACCTTATAACTCCATGACTATCCTGCGTTGCCATAAAACCATTTTCATGAAAATCTCTCAAAGTGTTTATGAATGAAAACATTTTGTAACACTTCAAGAGTTTTGCATTTTCAGTAATACTCCCCCTCCACTTGTGCTTAAGTGTTTTGACAGAAATCTGCACAGTGAGGGTGGAGCTCGCACTTTTGTATTGATCGACTCAAGATAGACAATTCCCCGCGAGACACGGTTACGTTGCATAGTTAAAGAGATGCATTGTCAGCTTTTAGGTGACAAATAACTCTAATAACTACCTTGAAGGTGTGGACAAACCTTGAAAAGGTTGTCAAACCCGTCAAAGTTCATGTTTATCAAGAGTTTCTCGAATAGGTACAATCTACTCGGATAAGTCTTGGAAGACAAATCTTTTCGATGTATGACAGTTCAGATTTCGTCAATTCATGGGTTAAGTCTTAGCACACGAGGATTCAATCACAATCCAACATATTTGTATCACACAATTTTTCTCCCCCTCAAAAATGGCATATAAGTGTTATTTTTGATGAAATTTTTGATATTGAATATGTCCATTTCGAGTTTTGTGGGAAGATTTCCATGAAGAACATTTTGTGAACAAAGATTTTTGCATCTGATCCCGATGAAACTCTCCAATCTCCGCATCTGATCCCGATGAAACATACTTTCATCCAATCTCCGCCCACATAACTCTCCAATCTCTGCATCTGATCCCGATGAAACATCCTTTCATCCAGCCTCTTGATTATCCTTTTAGCTTCCTTCTTTTACTCTTTATTCCACCTCTTCTTTGACCCAATACCTTCCTTAATATCCTTTAACCGGTATGCTAACCCATCTCTAACCATCTTCAACATGTGATCGCCGAATTTATGAATCTCTTCGTACGCCATGAAGCAATTATGGTGAATTTTACTACGGTAAACAACTCCAAACTTTGGTTTCTTCAGGATGGTGTACTGAGATAGTTGGTTTATGTTGAGAAAATGTAGCAGTGGCGGTGTAAGGTTGACTTGCTTCTAGTATGATTCTACGGCAAGCTGGAGATCTTAAACACGTTCTTGGATCACTTTGCTTCGAATGAATATCAGTAAGGCTGTGATGTACTGAAGCTTAATGTTAGTGGAGAATTGTCTCATCCGTCCTTGTACCTTAGCAAGATACATATCTTCGATGTCGTTGAGCGACAATCTCGGAAAATCAGCCTTAGTGAAATCATATTCTTGTTCATCCTGGCTTTTGACCTTGATTTCTTTCAAGAATGAATAATCCCATTTCATAGCCAAAGTGACGTTCATGATAGCAACTTGGCAGCTTCTGTAATACAAGCTTCTCCTTGGTGGCCAATGGTGAATCCCATACTTAGCGTCAATGTCATAGTCCACCACTTTGTCAATGAACATTTTGGTGGCCTCTTCCTCGATGGCAACATTGGTGGAGAAGATTGCAGCTGGTATGTTGAAGGTTAGTGATGTAGCATACTTTTTGCTTATGCTACTTCCATGCTGAAGGAACTCTAGGTCATTGTTAAAGAAGAAGCAGTAGGGAATCTTAGGTTGATCTGGTCGGCCAATGGTTGGTAGTAGTTTAGTCCAATCGGTGTAGTATGGAGTATTATCCCGTCTTGACACGTCGATGTTTGCTTCGGGATTTAGCCAGTCAATGTTGTTAGACATGGCTCGTGCAATGTTTTCGAGATGGTATTCGACTTCAATAGCACTGCTGGATCTGTCTTTTAGCAATTGGAATGCTTCGTTCTTGATCCGGCGTAATTCCCTCTTCGTCATCTTCTTGACTTTGAACTCGTCCTGGATAATTTTGACTTGCTCCATAGTACGACCATCTACCGGTTCTTGACCTTCCGGTAATCGAGGCGTGGCATCAACTAACTTGCAAAACCAGTCATACTCTTCAGTGTCATCTTCATCCAACCAAGAGACTACTGAACTTGATCTATTCTTCTTCGGTTTGGAGGATGATCCCGGTTGTTGCTTAGTTGATGGTGGGGATGATGGCTGCTGCTGGGGCTTAGGATTTTCTTCGTCTTCACCACCGGTATATTGAAAATGATCACCGGTTTTCTCCAATGGTGGTGGAGACTCAGAATCCTGAGGTTTGTCAGATGAAGGAGTTTGCTGAGATGCTCGAGTAGTAGATGTGGTGGTGGTCTTTGGCTGTGGCATAGAGGATGAAGACTCGCCTGTTTTCTTCTGACGTTTTGCATTAGGGTCTTTGTCAGTGTCATCATCATCTCTGTAATGCTTCTTAATACCAGCAGCTTCCTTACATGTGGTCTTCAGTTGATGAGCAAGGAGAACCTCAAGAAACTTTAATTCGTCAGATGTGAGTGTCGAAGATCGAGCAGTCATCTGAGTTATCAACTGTGAAAGTAGATTAGTTTCTGTGACATGAGGTGGCTGGACTGGTCGAGTCTGCATTGTCACCGGTGTTGTGACAATTGTCTGTATGATCAGTGTTCTCAGTGTAGGGTAAATTTGTTTGGAGAACATGTCTTTAGTTATTCCCGGAACATATTGGAGTAGGAACTGATGAGTATATCCCTTGATCTTCTCGTCCATTTCTCCTTGAATGTCTTTGTTCAGGAATAGCTTGATTTGATCTCTATCCTGAATGAATGTGTTCATCTCATCGCTAAGTAACATGACCCTGTCAGCCAGCAAGTTCAGCTTTCTGTCAACCATGCTACGTTTCTTGGCTTGTTTCACAGCTTTTAGGATCGTGGTCTTGGCTCGAGATGCCCATGTATCAGCAGTTTTCTTGACTGACTTGGACGATGATCTTGTTGTTGTATCTTTTGATGGTGGTGGTGAAGAGTGAGATGATGATTCAGTTGTGGAGGGGTCATGGGGTGGCTCTGAAGATTGTTTAGGATTGTGTTCAGGATTATCGCGGAGGTAGCTATATCTTTCAATCCTGATCCTTTCTTCTTCTTCCTCTTTAGCACGTGCTTCTTCATCAGCCTTTTCCTTTGCAGCTTTTTCCACATCTTCATTAGTTATCTTCTCAGTAGTTTCCTGCTCTTCTTCCTCAAAATCAAACTTGACTTCATAATTCTGCTGCTATTACTCCGTAGATTCCTTTGTGGTGTCACCAGTTCCCTTATCGGGTTGATTAACCGCATCAAGAACTAGTGTGTCAGGAACACCACCACTGGAACCTCTAGGGCCATTTAACTGTTGAGCCTCAAAATCTTTTGCAGCTTGCTGCAATCTCAGATGCTTCAGAGTCTTATGGTATTCTCTTTCTTCATCTTTTGGAGCATTCTCTTCATCCGAATCTTCTTCCTCTTCTTCTGGCACTGGCTTCTTCCCTTTGTCTGATGAGGGACTTGGAGGTTTGTCTTCTGACATTGGTGAAGATGTATCATCTTGTTGCGATTCAGAGTAGTAAGTCACCTCTTCTGACTCAGTTTCAGAGTCGTCGTCCTCTGGAATAGGTTCTGGTTTAACTTGAGTATGAACGATCTAACCGGGGAGTTTCCTCTTACTGGATGGGTTTCTTTTCTTATACTTATTAGTACTTTCCGTGCTCCCAGTGCTTCTAGTGCTACCTGATCTTCTAGTCTTTTTAGTAGCCACTGCAGTAGACTTCTCATCCATAAACCCAACCTTACCGGTTCTCACTGCTTCTTTGTAACGAAGATACGAGGGAAGACCCTTGATTGTATCAGTGATTAGGCAGTCAAGTAACTCCGCACCTTGTTTCCGTGTTGACGAGTCCTTAAATTTGACAACATTCAAAGTTGGCTCATATAACACTGAGTGAGTCTTGGGGTCATTTATTCTCATTGGGATGTTCAGATTCTTCCCGAGAATGTTTTGGATCGACAACTTTGTATATCTGATAAAGGGAATCTTTGACCCAGGCTTCTTGAGGTGTTGCATCATATCTTCTGATATCAAACTTGCGAAGTCAATATGTTGCTTGTTGACCATTCCCCAGAAAGTTTGAAGGTGCATGAGTTTAGGATGTTCATGACCGCTATCTCTGCCAGATACAGATTTGGCGATCATTATGTAAAGTGTCCTCCAGGTCTGAGGGATTCTTTAGATCAATAATGGAGTATTTGGTGATGATTCCAGCAGCTTCATCATAACCAATGTCGACTATGAACTGCATTATTGCCTCTTCAGTAGGAGTTGGCACATAATCTACAGACTGAATGACTGGTAGAAAAAGAATTGTGCGAAGATCCGCTACCGTGACTGTGACTTCCTTGTTGTTGAGAGTCACTTTGACAGCATCTTGACCATCAATATTCTCCATCGTGTGCCAGAATTGATGGATATAGATTTTTGGTACTGTAGCCGAGTTGGTTAGCATAAGACTGTAGGGATGAACCTTGAGAATATCCATGGCAACTCTGCAGGAGGATTCCGAGCAAGTGAAGTTATCAAAATCAACTCTGAGGTTGTTCTTTCCAATAGTTTTGCGATAATCCATTAGGAAGATATCTTCCATTGTAAGTTCATTGGATGCATTGAGATTTTCCATGTTGACGTCCATTTCGTGATCTGAAAGATATTGAGACAAAAGAACCAACATATCGAAAGACATTATGTTAGTCTAAGATTGATTTTATTGTCCAATTATTGATTGAAGTTCTTATGATTATGAATGTTACGACTCCAAAGTCACATTAAGTCCAATAGTCCAAAGTTGACGTTTTAAGTTTCATGAGTATGTTAATTTTGAATTTTAATGTTCAAATTACACTTAATCACACAATGTTTTAACCTTTTTGTAGCTTATTAGTGACATTTTGGTTTTGTGACATATGAGTAACTTATTACAAGTTTTGTACGCGTAACATTTCAAAAATAAGGTTATAAGTTGACTTAGGTGTAAGCAAGTGAGCTTATGCGTAAACATGAAGACCTTAGGCGTAGGCGTAAGCTTAAGCGTAAGAGTAACCCTTAGGCGTAAGAATGTCTTACGAGTAGGAGTATACTCGTAGCTTATGAGCTTACGCGTAGGCTTAGGAAAAGGACTTACGTGTAAGGTTTACTCGTAAGAGTAGCCCTTAGGCGTAGAAATCCAAGTTTACGTATATCCTTCCAGGATACGCGTAGTCCCACTGTAGACCCTTATGCGTAAGTGTTACGTGTAAGATTTATCTTATGCGTAACCTTTACGCATAAGGTATTCCTTAAGCGTAATCCAAGAACACCTTAATTCTGAATTTACGCGTAGAAGCCTGTAACAAATCAAACATAACATATTTGGTTACAATGTATTCCAAACACTTTCAAGACCACAAAACTTGTCAAGTTCTAAATCAGTTACGCGTATAAATGCTTAGGCGTAAACAATTTCTTAGACCCTAAACCCTAATATTACGCGTAGCAATTCAACCATGGAAAAACCACAAGATTGATTCAGAGCAATCCTAGATGACTAAAAAACATGTTTCAACAAGTTTTAACATCAACTACTCAATGAAACAAAAGTTCATGTTCATACGCTCACATAAACCCTAAAATTTCAATTCTTCAATTTTGTTGTTTCTGGGTAGGATTTAAGAGTGTATATGAGTGATTAAACATGTTAAGAACCTATCCTAAGCATCTAATCATGCCAAATCACTCAAACGAAGAAACGCCCAAATTCGAATATAAACCCTAAAATTCAAAAATCATTGAAACAAGTTTCTGGGTTGAATTTGTTGATAGAAATGGGTATAACACTTGTTTTTAAATATTTTGACACTCCCCATTTCATCAAAAACACACTTTACCAAAACCCTTGTTCATACGCTTACGCGTAAAACCCAAAATCACCTATAAGTAAGAATTTAACCGTTGGATTTGTAAAAGTGATGAGTGTCTAAATACTCATCATTTTTGTACTATCTAGACTGCAAAAACATCTGAAAACACTCAGAAATGCTTCAAAATGATGAAAATATCACAAACAAGTGTTTTATATGTTTTAAATGAAAAAACATCAAAATCTGATGAAAAACGTATCAAGTTTGCATAATTGGCAGTTTTAGTCCCCCAAGTTATAAAAGTTGTCAAAATTAGTCCCTGGTAATTCAAAAACTTGTAAAATATCATTTAAGGTCCATGAGATTCAAAAGTTGTCAAAACAAACCCTTTAAAGTTCAAAAATCACAATTTACAACTTTAGTCCCTCAACTTTACAAAAATGTCAAAAATAGTCCCTGGGTGTTCAAAAATAGAAATTATTCAAACAACACCCTTGTATTATTAATAAATGACAAAATTGGTCCTTTATGATAAGTTTAGAGAAAAATTACAAGTTTGGTCCCTGGAGTTTGAAAATTGTCAAAAAATGGTCCTTGGACATTTTAAAAATGAAAAATAATCAACAATGGTCCTTGTACTATTCATTTATGGCATGTTTATTCCTTATGATAAGATTGGAAAGTTTCAGGTTCAATCCCTCAACTATGGCAGAATTACATTTTTGGTCCTTGTGATTATTAAGCTACAAACCAAACGGATCCAAATAACTCAACTCAAGCCCAATCCAGTCCAATAAATAAACCCGGCCCAATTTTTAAATTCGAAATACTGCCTGTACTGTAGCTCCATCTCTCCCACTTCTGAAATCCAAAACCAGAGGTGGTTTTAACCACCTTTCCACCTCTTCACCTTTACACCTCATCCCTTACACATGTTACTAACTTCCCTCCACCTCCACATCAATCCAAACCCCATTAATTGAGTTAACCTGCTTCAAGACTTTTCCCGCCAAATGACAAGTGTACAATTTTGATGAAGCCAACGGCTGAGATGAAGTGGGATATGTTCAGATGTCGACAAGGAACCTAAAGGATCTATAAAAATGGGAAAAGAAGCTAGAGAGAAGGCAAGTAGTATAGTTTAGTTTTAATTATGTCGTTTTAAATTTTTAAGTTTTTTCAAATGTATGTCTAAGCTTTTAAGCTCTGTAATCCATGTCATTAGTGTGTAATAAAGCCTTTGTTAAACATCAATTTCAGTTTTAAGTTCATTTAAAGATTATGCAATTTTCCAATTCGAAATCTCAATATAGTTGAATGATGATTGTAGTTGTTGTTTTGTGCTAATAAGCTCACATTAAGCTCTTAAAAAGCTTTTCTAAAGCTTTTAGAATCATTAAACTCAGTTTACATTCAAAACTCAAAAATTTCCAAAAATTACCTAAAAATTAGTGAAAAATAAAAAGCCTATGGAATGAAGATCAAGAATGGTGCAGTGTTGATGTTTGGATTGCTTTTGGGTGTAGTGCTTATTGGTAAGCTATAGGATCTGTTCTCAGTCCTCAATTCTCAGTTTGTGCTCAAATCCATCTTGTAAGCCATTTTGATCATTTTGGCATTTTACTGTTGTAGTTGTTCATTAGCTTGAATCTCTGTTCCTTTATGTTCATGAGTTATAGTTAAGTGTATTTAAACCTTTAAACCAGAAGCTTGTTCTTTTTAGTTGATAGATAATAAAAATCTCATTTTCATAAGTCATATTAGCATAAGTCTCAATCCAAAGTTTTATGTTGCTATAACTGTTATTTTATATTTATTCAGTCCTAATATATGATTATTTAAGGTTTGCAATCTAGTTCATAGTCTAAATCTTTGTTAAGTTTTGAAAAAGATCTAAAACAGTTTCATAAGGTATGTTTGGATTTGTGTAGTTTACTGCATTAAAGGTTGTTGCAGTCTTAGTTCTTGATTGCTATAAGTTATAATAGGTCCTAATATCTCAGTTCAACAAAGTAAAACCAGTACTTATTCAGTAAAAAAGTCAAAATAGCTTGTATACCTCTTAACAGTTCACTGTTGGGAATTTTGAGTTGCAAAATTCATTTTACAAGCTTAAAAGTTGTTGGTTTAGCTTTAGATAATCTTATAATAGCTTACTATAACATAATTAGTAATTAAAATCAATCCTAAGTTCATAAAAGTCAAACTAGATAGTTTTTTATAAAAGTCAAAATTTTCATTAGCCTGTTTTTGAATAAACTTTAGATTTTCATTGTGTGTTTATTATTAGGATTTAACCATTCAGCTTTTGGGATATCAATATTTAGTTGCTCAACTAAATTAGAAAAATAATAGCTTACTCTTATTCAGCTTATTAATAGCTTTTTCATCAGCTTCTTTTGACCCCTTCTCTGAAAAGCATGCCCTGTGCAGCCTGCACCACCACAACAGTGGGCATCACCACCACTTTGGTGGGTCCCACAGGCCACACCAGTGGACCCCACTGGTGGTTCTTGGTTCCTTACCACTCACCACCCAGCTGACTATCTATTTCAGTCAATCTTTTGAGCTTAAGCCCTGTGGACCCCACTCTTAGATAAGCCTTAATGTTGTCCCATTTTTGAGTCAAAAATAGTTTTGCTTTGCTTAATTTTTAGCTTAATTTGCTTTTCAGAAGTTTAGGATGGTTGGAATAGGTTAGTATTTAGTTAATATAGCATTAGTTAGCTTCTGTGTTCAGCTGGTACTCTGTGGTGGCTTTTAGCTTATTTTGAAGTGCTTATTTATAAGCCAATCCATTGCAGTTGCATTTTCCTCCACATAAGCATATGTTTTTATATTTTTTATAAACTTAGAATAATATTTTAGCATTTTCCTGAATTTTTCAGATTTTTCTATCACTGTTTAGTATTTTTCCTTATTTAAACTAGTTTTTAATCCTTTTTAAATAGCTTTTAATACTAATAAATCAGAAAAAGCTTAAAAAAATATGTTTTCAATTTTCCTAGATTAAGATAAATATAAAAAGCCTAAAAAGTATTTTTCCATAATTTTCTTGGTTTAAATAGTATTTTTTAGCATTTTAATAAGTTTTAAATAGTTTTAAATCAATAATAAATACATAAAAAGTCTAAAAAATATATTTTCAGTTTTAAAATAAGTTTTATCATATTTTAGATTTTTCTAAGTTATAATTTTATTTTTCTAGGTTAATTTTTTATTTTCTTATATTTTAGTGCATTTTAAATACTTAATAAATAGTTTTTAATTAATAATAATTAGATAAATAGTTTTACAAATAATTTTCTTTTTCTAATAATTTTCTTTTATTATTAGGATTGTAAAAATGTCATTTTCATATTTGTAGGTTTTTTATTTCTTAAAACTCACGTTTTATTTTGTACGTTTACGCAATTTTATTTAAACGTACGTTTTAGGTTTTAAACGTTCATCATTGTAAAAATAGTGATAGCATTTATTTAATATATTTTAACTTTTTAATTTCTTTTAATTTGCATTTAAGTCACTGTAATTTGTAGATCTTTTCTTTAGGTAATTATTCATCAAAAACCTTACTGATCACTATCCTTAGTGCTTATTCTATCATCTGATCAAGTGTTTATACACCAATTCATCCTCCGTGGGACTTAACGACCCAGGAATCCACTATATTCCTCTGATCTTAATTGCATTTGGTGTGTGATCTGTTTTAAGTTTGTTACGGTTGACCATTCACAAGTGGTTAGCTTGCGTGAGATAACTTGACGGTTTTGCACCAATCAAAAAGATTAAGAACCATTGTTTGAAATCATCATTAAAAGGTTTTACAACTTACAGATTTCGGATTTGAAACATGGATTTGAGTGTTGATTCTTAGGCGTGGATTCTTGGTTGGTTTTGAATTTAATGCTAGTGGGTGAAGTATTAAATGTGTTAGGTTAAATGTTTTTGTATAAAAGAGTTTTCCACTTTGACACCTTTAGTCCCTTAACCTTAAGCATTTTCAACCAAGACCCAATAATTTCCATTTTGGTTAGACAAAACATATTTTGGAAAGAAACTTGACGATACTCCCCCTCGACTTTTGTAATGATAGAATTTTAAAACATTTGAGTCCGAGAAGAGTATTTAACAAGAAACGTATCCACCATTTCTGAAGAAACAACATATTTGGGTAACATGCAAGTACAAGGTTTTATGAAACTGAAAAATATTTACATTCTCCCCCCAACACTTGTTCGGGAAAAATGGTGAAAGGTTGGATGGAACAAAGTGTTGACGGAAGATTTGTACTTGCAATGTTTGAAAGAAATTTAGATAGAAGAATATTTTTGGATTTTATCAGATTTTATATTTTTATATTTTGTTTTTGAAAAATTTATTTACAAAAGAGGTTTTGGTGTTTGACGGTTTTCAAGAATGTGTTAAAAGTTCGTCCAGTCTTCTGGGGTCAAACACCGCATACCAATCCGGTGAATCAAATCAGTAAACCTTGTTGGAGCTAAGGCTTTACTGAGAAGATCTGCCAGTTGGTGTTCAGTACCTACAAAGTATAATTCAACGCCAGTTGGAGCTAACCCTTTTCCACATGCTCTTTGATGAAATGATATCGAAGATCAATGTGCTTTGACTTTGAATGTTGAACGGTGTTGCACGAGATCGCAATAACACTTCGATTGTCCCAGTACACCGGGATTCTGTCAAATACATAACCATAGTCCTTGAGTTGTGTTCTCATCCAAATGACTTGAGCACAACACGCAGACATGGCTACATATTCTGCTTCAGTTGAGGACAGCGATGTACAGTCTTGTTTCTTCGATTGCCATGACACCAATTTATTACCAAGAAATTGCAAACCACCTGAAGTACTTTTCCATGAATCTAAGCAACCTGCGTGATCAGCGTCTGAAAAATCTATTAGTTCAAAACCAGAATCTTTTGGATACCTTAAGTATCGTAGGATTCTTTTAGCCTCAGTGAGGTGTCGTTCAGTTGGTCTTGACTGATAACGGGAGAAAAGATATATAGAAAATACTATGTCGGGCCTACTGGCTGTTAGACACATGAGAGACCTAATAATACTTAGGTATTTGGTAGGGTCAACCAATTTCCCATCCAAATCAGCATCCAGTTTGTTATTATGTGCCATTGGTGTTGCATAGGTGTCACAACTTTGCATTCCATGTTTGTTCAAAATTTCGAGAGCATATTTGGACTGACTTAGGAAAATACCGCGGGGTGATTGATGAACTTGAAGTCCTAAAAAGAACGTAAGTTCACCCATCATTGACATTTCAAAATTTGTTTTCATTAGTTTTGAAAAAGCGTTTGAGTACTTTTTATGGGTATTGAGCCAAAAATGATGTCATCCACATAAATTAGAACAATTAAAATGTGTGCCCCGTGATATTGTATAAACAGTGTTGGGTCGACCGATCCTTTGACAAAATTATGTGAAAGGAGAAAGGAGGACAACTCATCATACCACGCCCGTGGGGCTTGTTTGAGACCGTAAAGAGCCTTGTTCAGTTTATAGATGTGATTAGGGAACTCTGGATCAATGAATCCTTCTGGCTGACTAATATATATTGTTTCCTTCAGTTTACCATTCAGAAAAGCAGTTTTGACATCCATCTGATAGACCGTGATGTTCATGTGAGCAGCGAATACCAGAAAAATCCGTACAGCCTCAAGTCTAGCTACCGGTGCGAATGATTCTTTGAAGTCAATCCCCTCTTCCTGTCTATAACCCTTAGCCACCAGACGTGACTTATTTCTGATAACCATACCTTCAGCGTCTAACTTGTTTTTCCAAATCCATTTGAGACCAATGACATAGACCCCTGTTGGTCTTTCAACCAATTCCCATACTTTAAGACGTTTAAACTGATTCAGTTCTTCCTGCATGGATTCAATCCAGTTGTCTTTGGTCATTGCATCTTTGATGTTTCTGGGTTCAGTTTGACAGATGGTGAGGGCATAAATGCAGTGTTCACCGTCAGTCTGAAGGCGTTGTCTAGTAACGACTGGTTGATTAGGGTTACGAATAATGTTGACAAGAGGATGGTCTTTAGTCCAACGATGTGTGGAGGGTTGATGTTGATATACATTATGCAGATTAGGTGGATTTAGATGGCTGGTAGAAGATTCCGCAACATCTGAATTTGCAGTTTCAGTAGCAAAAGGGTTAAAGAATGCATTTCCATCATAATCCGCGGGTGCAGGTACATCTTGATTCAAAAAATCATTAGCTGGATCAGCGTCATTAGAGCGGTTTGTTCGGTTGTTGTTGTAGAATCAATTAGAGGTGCGTCAGCAACAGTTGATGTTGTGTCAGGTGTATCAGGAATTAGGTTGAGCAGCGGAAACATTTGATACATCTGGAGCACGTTGGTCAATATCATCACTAAACAGAGGAGCAAATAACGTTTCCATTTGACGACGAGTAAGCTATAAGCTTGGTTCAGTTGATGATGTGGTTTGGGGGAAGTTGAGACAGTTATGACCGGGTTCCAAGCTATTTTGCTCAGAAGCCATTTCTGTAAGCTAATCAAAATTAGCATGAATCGTTTCCATAATCTCCTTGTATGACGATTCCAAATCCGATATCCCTTAGAGTTTTCACAGTATCCAACGAAGACTCCAATGTCAGCTTTGGCCTTGAGCTTTCCAAAGTCATCACGATCATTATTCGATTAACAAAGAGCACCAAATACATGAAAGGGTTTGAGATTCGGTTTTCAGTTATGGATAAGCTCATAAGGTGTTTTGTTGTAGCATTTGGTAATCATTGAACAGTTCTGGGTGTAGCATGCAGTTGACATGGCTTCTGCCCATACATGATCTTCTAATTTGTGAAATAATGGGTTAGTGGAGTGATGTTTTCTGATAATTAGTATTTGGAACGTAAAAATTGTCCATAAGTCAACCATGTGTTGTACACATGAACTCAATTTACAGTGTGGCATTAACGTTAGTTTAGGGAGGAAATTTGTCAAGTATAATAGTCAACTTCAGGATCCATTCAAAACGAGAATTAATATAGGTTTAAGAATCGCTTATGTTTATTTTATACAACCTGCCATAATAGGTTATGTTTCAAAATTATAAAGGTTTGATTTAGTGAAGATATTATATTATCAACCTATTCATAATATGATGGCAGCACCTGTTAGTTTAGCTTCTATTCCGTACATTTATACTGACAGGGCAACTGCAAAAACGTGAATATTTATTCTATTTGAGGTACTTTCATAAATAATCTGAGTTACCTGGTTTCCAATGATCTCTGCTTTTGTACAGATTGTGTTTTGAAAAGTTTGGATGGGGTTCCCAGAAAGCCGATGAATTGTTACAACCTGTTCTAAAGGAGTACAACAAACATGAGGTCCCCTTTCAGCATTTCTTATTATTGTACAAGTTCGGTTAAGATGAAACTGACCACGAATTACAATCATGTAGTCTAATTTTGACATTTTCATATTTCAGACTCAATTGCGTTTGGAGGCATTTTACACATTTAATGAGAGATTTGCAAAAATTCGTAGCAAAAGGATAAGCAAAGCTGTGAAAGGAATAGCAGGGAGCAATAGCTCTGAGCTGATAGATCACGACGACCTACATCCAGCTAATGGAAAAAAGAGAAAGAAAGTGGATGACGAAAAGGGTAAAGATGATGTGGAAAAAGAGCAGCTTTCTGAGGATTCTGAATTCCTAATTTCCCAGGGCGCGTATATTGGTGATATAAACTGTCATATGAAACCATATATAGATTATGCTTTTTTGTGAGAGGTCTTTAGCCACTGATCTTCAAAGTCTCTCGGTGGAACCCAAAAGCGAGGCTTTCACTATGGAAAGAGAAAGAGAGATTCAACAGGTTGGTGCAAAACAGTAAACGTTCAACCTTTTAGTTCCTTGATATTAATCACTATCTCAGGTAGGAGAATCAGTAAATGAGTTAGCACAAATCATGAAAGATCTATCAGTCCTTGTGATCCGACCAGGTCAGAAGTCATTAACCTCTAGATTGTTCACAATTCTTACATAACATCCATCAACTCAGGGAACTATTATAGATAGAATAGACTACAATATTCAAAAAGTTGCAGCCATTGTGGACGAAGGCCTAAACAGCAACAAAAGGTTGCATTTGTCTCTATAATTTTTTTCCACCTTTTGACGAATTTGAACCTAAACATATGAAAACAGGTCAATTCATGTTGACTATTATTGATAACTGGGTGAACAGGTCGATAATAGCATATAGTAGTGGATTCAGACAGCTTTTAAATTATATAAAGAACTGGTTTTATGTGAATAGTATAGTTTTTATGATCATATAACATTAATTATATTCAACGTTGGGTTGCTTTCATCTTCTTCTTATGCACCTGGCATTATACTATTGGTAGGTATATCTTCACCTATTTGGTTTTGATCATGTAATCATATGATTGATTGAAAGTTAATGAGTTTATTTTTTTGCTGTTGATATTGTTTACTTTAAATGTAAATTTTATTTTGATTGCATAAAAAATGATGATACCTGTTTGTTGTTTGTGTATGTGTAGGAAACTGCGCAAATTGCCTGAAGCGACCTAGAAAAACCCTATACCAATATCATTCAATCTCACTAATCAAAGGTATGCTTATCCGACTAGATTTTAGGGGCTGTTTGATAGCCTTTGAATGAGTCTCATCCAGTTAACAAGTCCTAATCGGTCAGCATCATGAGTGTTTGATAAAAAATATTCCACCTCTGAACCATCACTCTAGGCTTTGAATCGCTAAGGACAAGTGACATGCAAAATCACTCAGCGACAAAACTCTCTTCACTAGTGCTCCATTATAGATTAATTTAATATTTTAATTGTCACTATCACTAGCACTTTGTTTTTTATACGTTCATGTACCTCGTCCAATCACTAGCAATTTGTTTTTTTTATTATAGATTAATCCCATCTTATATATTTTTATTCCAATGACTTGCATGCTATTTCATTAAATTTGTTGAGTTATTTTACACGAATCGAATACGTCTATAAATCGATAATACTAAGTGAAAGCTTAAAGAACAAATATTGTAATGAATATGTTTTATTTACAAAAATATCATTAAAAATATAATAAGAAAAAAAAAATATTTGATCACACAAATTATAATGGTAATTTTTGGAAGTTGAATATATTTATTTAGAATGGTTGCCAAACAACATGTTTTCGTTCAGATGCAATTTCATTCAGAGTCTTCAAATCATTCAGAGCATACGAGTCATTCAGCGCTAAATCGCTATGTTTTATCAAACAGCCCCTTACTTGATCTCAATGTTCGTGCATGCTTTATTACGACTCTTATTTATGGAGATAATGTATACATATGCCACTCGAGTATTTAAAAGATCACATTTAGGCCACCCAAGTATCTAGAAGATTAAGCAAAGGTCATGTGAAATATGACAAGAGCGTTACATGCATCCACATATCAGTTTAGCTTAATTTGGGTAAACAAGAAAGCTATAGCTTGATTAAGATGTTGAGACCCACATGGATCCAATATGGTGTACAGTATACTTATTGATGAATTTTGAATAAAGATATCATGGATGATCTGGTTCTCGTGGCCAATGCCAGCGTGATATTAAGAGTATAGGCTAACATTGGAGTGACTTCCCTTAGGGGCTGATTTTGCTGTCACTCAGTTTATATGTAGCAATTGGTATTCTCGACTTGAGTGGGAATCGAATGGTCGATTTTTTTTTTCAAAAAGTTTTACGTTTTTTTTTAAAAAATTTTAAAAAAAATTTAAAAATTTTTACGTTTTTTAAAAAAAAAAATCTTACGTTTTAAAAAAAAAAAAAAATCGTTTTTTTTTTAAAAAAAAATTTACGTTTTTTTTAAAAATTTTTACGTTTTTTTTTTTTAAAAAAAATTTACGTTTATTTTAAAAAAAAATTACATTTTTTTTAAAAAAATTTTAAAAAAATTAATTTTTTTTTTTTTTTTTTTTATGTTTTTTTAAAAAAAAAATTACGTTTTTTTTATAAAAAAAAAATAAAAGTTTTTTTTTTTTTTTTTTTTTTTAACGGTCGTTATCATCCAGCTAACGGTCGTTAGTCCTAGAGGACTAACTGCGCAAATTTTTCATGGAGTATATAAGAAAAAAAATACTCGTACTACTCACCCGTTATATATCCCTATATCCATGCTTAAGATAATTAATGGTACCATTTTTATAAGCCATCAATATTACTTGAAAAAAATATTCAAACATCATTTCCATTAACAATAACTATGATTACGATAAATAACTCAAGTTGAAACATTACAATCATCTGTAGATGAATCTACAATATCATCACCTTCACCATCATCACCATTGATTTGATCAAGTACTAAAACCAATCCCATAGCAAATGCACCATCAAATCCAGGCTTCAATGTGAGCGAAAACACGTCTTTACCAAGCATAACATTTGTCGTAGCATCTACTTTACGTCGAATCTCGGCCATTGTTGCTCTTGACGAGTCGTATATTGTACAGTTTCTATGTCCGAAATGTCCTTCTATGTGGTACTCTTGTGTTTGATCGTTGAATAGCTCAACGGTCATGTTCGAGCGTCCGATGATTGAAGATCTTCGGACGCTGAATATTGGCTTTTCGCCTTCTCGTCTTTCGCCTAGGAAGCCTTCCCATCGTTGGTGTAGACTTGGTCTCTTTTGATTAATATATTGTTCCAAACTTTGTTAAGTCAAAAACCTAGTGCAAATAATAATCTAACTAATGGAAATAAGACTGATAAATATATTATTTCAAAAAACAGTTGACATATAAGATGGATATATCATATGTGAGTATTATATCTCAGCCCGTTATAAGCTAAATTAAAACGTAGTATTTGTAATATGTTTTAATAGACAATATGGATTTCGGCTCGTCATCCTCCAAAAACAGCAAATTAGAATCTTTGGATTTCTGGTTTGATTTGTTTTTGCAACATTAGTTCCTATTGTTCTTTTCTTTATTTTTTGTGGTTTTGAGCTTTAAGTTTGCTCGTGGTTCTTTTTTGTATATAGCATTTTCGGAGTTGTTTTATAAAATCTTAGTTTAAAGAAAAAAAAAGAAAAAAAAGAAAGGAAAAGGTTAGTGGTCAAGTCGAGTTTTTCCACCTTGTTAAAGATCCAGGTCCTAGGTCGTGTATCTAGTTGTCTTAAAAGCAAAAGTTATCTACATGGCACTTGGGTGTGTACATCCATATGACATGATAGGTAATGTTATCGGTCAATCAAATTACATAAACCTTAATATAGATACCGAGCTTGTGTCCCTTACTAATTTTGCAAGTAGGCATGTCGTTTACATTGATTGTTATGTATTGTGAGTACGTGATCGACGACCTATTTTATTTTAATAAAATGATAATAACTGTACTTTATACCGATTCTTTATCTTAAAAGTTAGCCTTAGTTTCACATGACGCGATAGTGATCTCATCTTTGTAGTGATAAAAAAAAGAGTATCGAGTCAAATTCTATATTCTGCTCCTTGTATATATCATTTCAAAAAATACCTTACATGTAGTACTTTAAGCCACTAACTTAATTTATCTATATGCTTACAACCAGAAGAATACGAAACTTGTAGCATCTCAAAAAATGACATTAACATGACTATAAAAACTTAACCAAACTCCAATATATAATTATATATCACATAAAAATACTATATTTTCGATCTTTATTATGTCAAAAAACTTGTACCACAAAACTTTTCATGGAATATATAATAAAAAAAAATACGACTCACCCGTTATATATCCCTATATCCATGCTTAAGATATTTAATGGTAACATTTTTATAAGCCACCAATATTACTTGAAAAAAATATTCAAACATCATTTCCATTAACAATAATTATGATTACGATAAATAACTCAAGATGAAACGTTACAATCATCTGTAGGTGAATCTACAATATCATCACCTTCACCATCATCACCATTGATTTGATCAAGTACTAAAACCAATCCCATAGCAAATGCACCATCAAATCCAGGCTTCAATGTGAGCGAAAACACGTCTTTACCAAGCATAACATTTGTCGTAGCATCTACTTTACGTCGAATCTCGGCCATTGTTGCTCTTGACGAGTCGTATATTGTACAGTT